>JADRCC010561259.1:0-10399 GCA_019843855.1 Hylomyscus alleni
TGAAGTTCACTGTTCAGGTGGGCTGGCTGGCCAGGGAACTCTGAGAATCGGCCTGTCTCTTCCCCTCAGCTTTGGGTTAATGGATACTCACCCCTAGGTGGTTCTGGAGATACCAACTGAGGTCCCCATGCTTGCGCAGCCATCTCTACAGCCCCCGACTTCATTATTACAAACTACAGACAACATCTCTGCCTTTCCTCTTTTCACAGGACCATTCCAGGCATGCAGGCACCCACTGAAAAGCTTCCTGCCAAAGCAGGCACTAAGAGTGATGATCTTGCCTCCAGGAGATCAATGTCTTCTGGGATTTTCCTATTTAGCATAGAAGCCCCTCTATGGAGATTTTTAGTTGTCGTTTTGAGGGGTGCAGTGGGTGGTGGAGCCCTTGAAGAAGTGTGTCTTGATTTAATTTGGAATCTTCTACAGTAGCAAATAATGACTTGGGAGGAATCAGGACTCACCAAGTCTTTACTGAAGAGTAAAGAATGTGTATGTTAATAAATGGTAGTTAACAGGATACTCCTAATTCAGTCTCCTTAAAGGAATACTCCAAGGCAGTGCTAAACTGTCGCCAGATGTGTGTACACTATGTGCATGTGCATATTGGTGGGTGCACATATATGTGTGCTGTACACTGAAACTTAAGGCAATGAGTTCAAAGGTTGCTTGTGTCCAAGCTGTATTAGAGAGTTAACTGTTCCCAGTGATACAGATATAAAGGGGTGCATATGTTTTTATGGTTGAATGGAAGGCTCTGAGTGGTGGCGGTTAGCCTGTCTCTAGGGGATGTGGTTGATCTGGGGAGAAGTGTTTTGTCTTCATAAATATTGGAGAGTGAGCTAAGACAATGCACCCAGGTTGTCTGTGATGTAACCCTGACCACCCTATAGATTAAGCAAAATGCCTTAGATGGCCTCATCTGCTGTGGGTTAACTGTATATAGATCTGGTTCTAGGTCATCTGGGGCATTTGGTCTTAGGTACTCATCTCTCTTTAGGGTAAAGGCTGCTCTTTACAAGTGCCTTTAGATTCCTTGAGCCTACTAGAGAGAAAACTCCTGCTGTCCAGTGTTTAAGGAGGAACTCCCAGTTGTCAAACATCCATCTGTCCATCTGCCCACTCATCCATCCATCTATCCGTCCGTCAGTCATTTATTGGGTCTACAATGAGTCAGACACTGCTTTGGTAGGGAGTGTATGAAATGCCATCTAAACAAGAGGTCAGAGTTGAACATTGTTATGAAGCCTCTACAGGCTTGCCAGCCCTTGGCCTCGATCTGTGGATCTACCAAGAGAGATGGAGCTCTCGCACGCAGCAAGCTTACCGTCTCCAGAAACTTACAACAACAGAAGATGGTTTTAAAGAACTAGCTAATGCAGACATCACTGATGAGTGCAGGAGTAAATGAAGGAAAGAATGTGAGGGGCAGAGGGAATGAGGCGCCTGTAGGAGAGAACACTCTGGTCCTCTTGGTGCTAATTCTTTTAAGAACCACTGCCCAGTTTGTATGGTTATTTTAAGGTTTTTTTGTTTTTTTTTTTACACTCTTAAATCATGCTGCAAATATCACACAAAACTTTTCTTCAGAACTTTCTAGCTGTTTACAATGGTAATTCTGAAGCGCTTGTCTTGACTTGTTCTGTAGACCTTTTGGCTTTTTTGTTTTCTAGAGCAATCTTCAAGAAGTTGGTGTTTAGACACTGAGTTCTTCGGGACTGTGCTGAGAGGTTTTCTTGTTCTTGCACTGAGCCTGCTTTAGGTTAATCCCTTCCTATGGCCAGCCAGGTCCCAGATTGGAGATGTTTAAATCCAGAAGCATTTAATGCGTCACCACCAAACCCGAGAGTAGAATTGGAGTAAATTTAATGTTTTCAAATCTTGTTTCTCAAAAAAATCTCTAAAACGTAAATTTACTTTATATCTACATATACATTTACATACATTTATATAATCACATACACAATATACTTAGTTATATATGATCCTTTTATATTTGAGGTTCTTAGTCTTCATCACTTTAACCATTTGTTCTTACACATTACGGTAAATCCACATAAAACATCTAAGTCAATCCAAAGTCAATGAAAATAAACTTATTAATCAGTATTGTAACTGAATTTAAAGGTTAGGTACTAAGGGAACTTCCAAGAAAATTAAATAGAGAAAAATCGACTTCATAAGAAAACCAGCGAAATAACACAATACATCGTGCATGATAAAGTAGTGTCATGAGGAGAAGTCCCTAACAGAATTCATAATTGTGGGAAAGGTCACCGCCAGATGAGGAGGAAGTTGAGCCAGCCCTTGAAGAAGTGTCATGGTTTCAGTAGGAAGAGACAGAGGGGTGGAGCCACATGGCAGGACTGAATATTGAACAAAGACAAGAGTGGGAAGTACCTGGGGTTGAACACATCAAAGAGTTTGGTTTCACGGGTCTGGCAAAAGACACCCTCCCATTTTGGTGGTTATTGTGTTGTAGCAAAATTGGAATTCCCGGATAAGAGAGGCTGGCAGCTTTCTGAAGACCTCAATGGAGAAGCTGAGAGATAACAGTGCTAGGAGGCAGTCTGTTTAACTCTGTGAAGGGAAGGGCTGGGGGTTTAGAATCGAGGCAAGGCATGCCTTTCACTTTAGAGTGGACTTTGTGTGTTTATCTTCTTTACTGGGGAAGAAAGTAAATTTCTGTGGTTGCTTGACTTAGGCTGTTCTGGGGGGCCTTTTCCAGAGAATTAGTTTTTGTAGACTATTTCACTCCCTGTCCAATTCGATTACGACCCTCAAGTGCAGATAATGACATGTTCCCTGTGTTGTTGCTTCTGTGAACTCCATAGTGACAGCTTATTTTTTAAAAGGTGAACTTATGTAAACAATATGTCTGATGGATTTTGAAGTTGACGGTGAGATGTGTGCAGTACATCTGTGACTCACAGGGTTTCACTCAGCGGCTTGGCACGATGACTTGTGGATGTAGAGGGAGGCATCTCTGCAAGGCAACAGGATGCACAGAAGACACGGCTTGGAAGGCAGGTGATGGTCTGTAAATGCTGCTGCTGGAGAAAATGTGTTCAAATCCAAAGCCTGAGACGTGAACCCAGGAGAAGGTTCTGCGCATGTGCCACTCCCTGCTCTTCATGGTACTGTTCTGCATGCATAGTCTAAGCACGCACACAGTCTCGGGCTCTTGAAACAATAGCCCAGTAGATATTGCTTAGTTCTGAACACCTCAGACAGGGCAAATGATTGCCCCCTTGGGGGAAGGTTCCCATTAATCCTATTTGGTAATTCTGGATTCTGCATAACCAAAGTAGTCATTGTATTCGTTATGAACTTAGAGATGGGATATCCCTTGTGTTAACTCGTGGCCTTATTGGGTGAGGAGGGTTGTGGACAGAGAAGAGCCCACGGGAGGCTTTCTAAGATGGTGGTTCCAGTGCCCGGAGCCATGCTCGACATGTGGAGTGACAACTCTGGAGAGTGATGATGGAATCTAGTCTTGTATTTGGAGTAGATATAGGGAGACCAACAGATGTTCTGATCATGGTAGGTCTTATAAGATGCAGTAATTTTCAGGCCCTGCAGGAATCACGTTGCTATGCCCAGAATTCTTACTTCCCTGTAGATCAAGTGGTTTTGGCAAGGTCTGTTATAACTACTGCATATACAGGAAGTAGTGCTTGGACTCCATTACCCTCCAGTTACTTGCTTCTCTTTGGGAAACCCCTAATATATGGGAACCTGCCCCAACTTATATGTTATATAAGTTAAAGTGAAAGTCAGTTTTCCCAGCCTCCTTTGCAGATATGACTAAGGACTTTGATGTTTTTGTTTGTTTGTTTCTGTGTAGCCCTGGTCATCCTGGAACTCACTCTGTAGACCAGGCTAGCCTCCAACTCAGAGTTCTGCCAGTCTCTTGCTTCCTGAGTACTGGGATTAAAGATATGTGCCACCACGCATTACAAGCAGGAGGCAGGTTTAACTATATAACTACTCCCATGAGCAGAGATGCTCAGCCAGAGAATTATGGCAAAACCAGTAAAAGATAAATGGGTTAAAGGAAGATTGGAGTGCAGCACTCTGAAACCCAAGGAAAGTTCTGGTAGGACCTATAGTGGCCAAATCTCCTACTCATGTCACATTGGGTCACAAGCATTCTTTAACCTTCACAGACCTTTATAATACAATCATCTGTAGTTTCACAGCTGTAGAAAGGCTGGGAAGTGCTCTTAACACTCGGGACAGACGCTTGGAGAAACTCTCTAAAACCATGGGATTGCACAGTTCTGGATACCTAGGGGTGTCTAGTATTAGCAATATTTCTCACAAGGACAGTTTTGTGGCATGGCTCTCCTTCCTTTCTGGAAACAGCTTAAAATATTAATGGGTTTGTTTTCTTCCTAATCCAGAGTTACATGATGGATGTATATGGATACATATAGTAGCTTTTCTTATAGTAGCAACTGAGAAGAGCTGTGGGAAGGACTGTTGGTTAGTAGAGGGCACTGGCCTTCTTCCTGCTCCAGGATAGATCTGAACTGGCTGAGGCCCTTGGGGGACAACAATATTCCTGAAAGTGTCCCACTCCATACCGTTTAAAGCTTGAAGGGACTTTGAAGTAGTTTTTAAGTTCAATTCTCTCGTTACTACATTAAGAGGTCAGAGTGAAATGACACATGCATAGGCTCACATCGTTAACTAATAGAAGAATTTACATATTCAGAATCATGCTCATCCTTAAATTCCTCACCATTAAAAAGAAAAAGAGAGGAGATGGATTTCCCACCCCTTAGAGCGGATGCAGCTCAAAGACTAAGCATTGCTTTCCACGGTAAAGCTTCCGGTTCGTTCAGGGAGAAGGTGATCATTGCAAGGCCCCTCCCCCCCAGACACAGGAGGGCCTCCCTGAGCTGAAGTGGGCTTGTTTCTGTCCCTGGAGTGGGCATTTCCTTAAGCAATGCCATCTCTTTATTTTTGATAGCACGTGGCCACTTTGAGTATTGAGCTGTTCCTGGCACCCCCACCCCCACTTCCCACAGGGAAGAATGCTTTGCTGGCTTAAAGCTGAGGCAAATACTTCTTTTCCTTATGCTTCTTAAACAAGCCAAATATGTTCTCCGATCTCTTGGAATTTGCTTGCATTTTATTATTCTTCTATTTTTTTTTTTCCTATGTGAAACATGTGCCAGACGACTAAGCAGATTGCTATGCACGTTTTGCACAGATTAGCAGATGCCTTCGAGCTTCAGGAGACAGATTTGGGCAACTAAAAACAGTACTTGAGAAGAAAGCACTTTTTTCTTTGTGTGTATGTGTGTGTGTGTGTGTGTGTGTGTGTGTGTGTGTGTGTGTGTGTGTGTGTGCGTGCGTGCGTGCGTGCGTGCATGCATATGCAGGGCATGTATATGTTTTTGTGTGTGAATGTGGAAGTCAGAGGTCTGTGTTAGACATCTCCCTCAATTGTTTGCCATCTTACTTTGGGAGACAGAGTTTCTTATTGGGACATGGACTCATCAATTAAGTTATACTGCCTGATTAGAGAGTCCCATTAATCTTTCTGTCTTTGTCTCTTTGGAGCTGGATTCAAAGGAGCCTGCTGTCCTGTGCAGACATTTTATTGTGGATTCTGGGAGATTGAGTTCAAATCCTAAGACTTGCAGGGCAAGCTCTTCACCAACTGGGCCATCTCTCTGGCCCTCTGAATTATTTCAAAGGGAAATAGAAGATGGTTTGGGATGGGCATTGGGGGAAGGAGGAAAAGAGATGGAGAAAACTTGGGGGCAATGGGTGGTGGATGTGTGGTCATTATCTTCATGCTGGTTTCATGGGATTGACTCTGCCTCTGGTTAAATTGTACACGGGGTATTTCCAGTCTGTCTCATGTACATTTTACTTCAGTAATATTTTTCTTTTTAAACAATAAAGCCAATGCAACTGAGTGTGGTGACTTATGCTTATAATATTAGTGCTTTTGAGACTGAGATAGGAGGTTTGCTGTAAGTTTGAGGCCAGCCTGGGCTACAGAGTGAAATATTGTTTTACAAATACAAACATAGGTGAAGGGCATTGCTCAGTTGATGAATCCTTGCACATGCACTCTGGAATTCACACAAACACACACACAAATAAATATACACATGTATACAACATACACATACATACATACATATACACATAGATAGACACATACATACACATACATACACACACATATATATACACATATATACATGCATATAAGCACATACACACATACATGCATACACACACAATCACACACATATACACACAACCATACATACACACATACACACACAGATACATACACATATACACACATACTCATGCAGAGACGCATACAGACACATACATGGACAGATACACAAACATGCATACAGACATACACAGACATATACACACACAAATACATACACACATGCACACAATATACACATACATGCATACACATATACACACAGACAAACATACACACATATACACACAGATAGACACACATATACACAAACACACATACACACACATATACACACACATACATGCATACAAGTACATACACATACATACATACATACACACACAATCATGCACACATATACACATAGACATACATACACACATACACACACAGATACATACACATATACACATGTACTCACACACAGATGCACACAGATACATACATGGACAGACTCACAAACATACACACAGACACACACACACTCAAATAACAAAGCCAATGAGATAACAATTTAGTCTTCTGTAAAGACTTAGAGTTAGAGGATCAAGAGACCTGAGACTTTGGCACATGCTTCCAGGGTGGCCAGAGAGAAGGGAAACCACTGGCAGTAAAATGTTTCCCACTCAGCACACAAGTGAGCAGCAGCATAGAGAGGCTGCACTGGGGCCAGACACCACCTTCTTATGATGCTCTCTGAGGGCTTCTCTCCAGTTCTGCCCCTGGATTCTGGGGTCCCTTGGCCATCTTTGCTCCTTAAATTTTAAAAACATCACCTATTTGTTTTCCACAGGAGTGTAACAAGGATTTGTATTTATTAAATGTAATTCGGGAATTTATCTCACGGTACCTGGAACAAGTGAATTTTTCTCAAATCCTTTTTAATAATGCCAGAGATGCTACTGAAGTTCTCACTGGAATGTTAGCATTATGGGTGTGGTGCAGGATAAAGGAGTGGGAGGTTGGGATGAAGCAGTAGATTGGAGGTTCGATGCCATCTCTTGGTCTCTTGACTTGATTTAGTGTGAAAAAGCCACACGTGGGAGTAGAAGGTTTATGGGGCTTACAATTCCAGAGAGTCAAGGCAGGAACTCAAAAAGCACATCCATAGTCAGGGGCAGGAAAAAAAAATGTGTAAATAGATCTTGCTTGCTGGCTGTCTTGCTCTCAGCGAGCTTTCTCCTCTCTTATATATTAGGAGCCTCTGCTAAAGGAATGGTGCTGCCCACAGTGGACTGAGTCTTTCTATATAAATTAATAATTCCCCCCACCCCCAGACATGGCCACAATCTAACATAATCAAGATAATTCTTTATTATTATTATTATTATTATTGTTGTTGTTGTTTTGTTTTGTTTTGTTTTGTTTTGTTTTTTCGAGACAGGGTTTCTCTTTGCAGCCCTGGCTGTCCTGGAACTCACTCTGTAGACCAGGCTGGCCTTGAACTCAGAAACCCACCTGCCTCTGCCTCCCAAGTGCTGGGATTAAAGGCGGACACCACCACCGTCCGGCTAGATAATTCTTTATTGAGACTCTCTTTACAGGTGATTCTAGTTTGTATCAAGTTGACAGTTAAAACTAACCGGCACACCTTATCAAAATAAGTGTGAGTCTATTAGTGTATACTTTATTACATCATAATTATGTATATATAAACTTCTGTGTGTGAGCAGCTAAATTAATGGTTCCTTAATTGAATTTTCTGTTCATGTTTTTTGTTTTTCAGCGCTGGGGATCAAATACAGGTTCTTGTACCTGACAGGCAAGCACTGCTAGCGAGTCATGTCCCACCCCTTACGTTTCTTGATGCAATTTAAGATTACCTCAGATTATAAAGTGTCGTCTATCCAATACAGAATACTGTAGAACAGTGGTTCTCAACCTATGAGTTTCAACCCCTTTGAGGGTTGAATGACCTTCTCACAGGGGTCAAATATCATATATCCTGCCTATCATGTATCTACATTAGGATTCATAAGAGTAGTCACGTTACAGCTATGAAGTAGCCACAAAAATAATTTTATGGTCCGGGTCACCACAGCATGAAGAACTGTATTAAAAGGTTGCAGCATTAAGAAAGTTGAGAACTACTGCTGTAGAAGATTGTGTTTTCTGAGAAAAGTCACCCACTTCCTTCTGTAATGACAGTGTTGTTTGTGGGTAAAGTCCAACCCAGGGTGATGGACAGTGGCCACTAAGAAGGTTTTCAATCTTCCTTTTCTAAAAAAAAAAAAAAAAAAAAAAAAAAAATCACGGCTCAACTCTGAGAGTAAGCCAGAACTTCTAGAATGCTCTAATGGGGTTTTAAATTCACCTTCTGGAGACTGCAGGTGCATTTAAAATAGGCACAGACGCAGTGGCCCACATGAGCCTTGTGTACGTCCTCACTGTGAAATGGCGCGGTCTCCCAGAGATGATACAGTTGACACAGCGGAGGTGTTTCCGGGACCCAGCAAAAGTGCACATGAACCTGAGAAAACAAAGAACCCAAACATTTCCAGGAAAGGCAGGTGTGCAAACGGTCCCTGCTGTGCCAGGTGTGACCCTGTTTGTGTGACTGCGCTCTCCAGGTCCCCTCTGCCCTCCTTCCTCTGTAGCGAATGTCTGTGGGCGCAGTAGACAGGGGCAGATATGTGGGCCCAAAGTGTGCCTGCGCTGCTATCAATGCGTGTAGCACACACCTTCTTGACCCTACAAAAATGGGTCCATTTTTTTACCTCCCAGCTTATTTTGTGTTCTCTGTCTTCTTTTTTTAAAAATTTATTTATTTATTATTATACGTAAGTACATTGTAGCTGTCTTCTGACACACCAGAAGAGGGCGTCAGCTTTCATTATGGGTGGTTGTGAGCCACCATGTAGTTGCTGGGATTTGAACTCAGGACCTTTGGAAGAGCAGTCAGTGCTCTTACCCGCTGAGCCATCTCATCAGCCCATTCTCTGTCTTCTTGAAACTGGGGTATAATATATATTTAACAGTTCATTCTCAGTGAAAGTGGAAATGCTATAATGAATGGGAAATGTCACTTGCCAGTTGCTGTTAATGGGTACCTACAATTACTTTTAAATAAAAGCCTTCGTGACTGAGAAAACATGAGACAGTTTTGGATAGCATGTCGTTTACCAAAGAATATCATAGCCCGCCTGGTGAGGGTCTGTAAATAGTGAAGGAGAAAACCATCGGTCATGTGTGAATATATTTCATCTTTCAGTCTTCTGAGATACTGTGATCATTACATGTCTGAATGGAAAAAGAATATATACTATATATTTAATGAAAAAAGAGTATATATTATAGATTATGTGTATACTAAATTTGTAATATATATTAAATATATTATACATTCATTTCCCATATAGGTATATATTACATATACAAAATAAAATAAGCTGGGTGATGGTGGCGGCACATTCCTTTAACCCCAGCACTCAGGTGGCAAAGGCAGGCAGATCTCTATGAGTTTGAGGCCAACCTGGTGGTTTACAGAGCAAGTTCCAGGAGAGCCAGAGCTACACAGAGAAACCCTGTCTGGGGGAGGGGGGGTTGTTGGGGGGTGATGGAATTAAGGACTTAGAGAGTTTAGAACCACTTTCCACAACAGCTCTGGAAACTTAGCCAAAAGTGAGGGAAAATCAATCTACCCTTGGGTTTCTCAGTGCAGGGAAGAAT
Organism: Hylomyscus alleni; assembly: GCA_019843855.1. Classification (NCBI taxonomy): domain Eukaryota; kingdom Metazoa; phylum Chordata; class Mammalia; order Rodentia; family Muridae; genus Hylomyscus; species Hylomyscus alleni. Next base: position 9,920 of record JADRCC010561259.1, read on the forward strand.
GTGAGGCAGTTTGTTCTCTTCATGAGGTGCACATGAGTGCATTTATTTTTAGCTCTGTAAGGATAAGCAGTGGAGTTCGTGATGGCGAGAATATTCAGGCTAAGTTCCAGGTCAATTACTCACCAACGCATATGAGTATCTGGATGAAGCAAGGCAGCTCTGGATATAGAAATACACGGTGCTGCTGTGAGGAGTTACCAACCTCTTCTTTGGGTCCTCAGCTCACCATGGCTCAGCTGCAAGCGCTTTCTGATTATTTAGGTGCTTAAGCAGGTTAATTACAGAGCATGATGCCATGGTTTTATTATCACTCCCTCCCTCTTTCCCTCTCTTCCTCTCTCTTTCCCTCTCTTCCTCCCTCTTCCCTCTCTTCCTCCCTCTTTCCCTTTCTTCCTCCCTCTTCCCTCTCTTCCTCCCTCTTCCCTCTCTTCCTCCCTCTTCCCTCTCTTCCTCCCTCTTCCCTCTCTTCCTCCCTCTTCC
>JADRCC010561265.1:0-13032 GCA_019843855.1 Hylomyscus alleni
AACTGAAAAGTTTGAAAACCCATATGGAAAAGTACTATTTTACAAGTTTCCAGTTGTTGGTAAGATGTATCCTAGGGCCCTCAGAACAACACAAGCTATTGCAATTGTTCTTATTTGATCCATCAGAACTTGATAATAAGACCTTATTGCTGAAGACGCCATCCATATTGGTCACAGGACACGAAAAATCAAGTTGTTTGCCCACCTTCGCCTTGCAGACTTGTCCCGATGACCAGCTTTCACAGACCTAGTAAGTATTATGTAGGCTGCTAGGGGCAGGAAAACAGCCGTCTTATCCAGCTGAGACTATCATGGAAGACATGCCTATAGTGGCAACCGATGTTGGAACAGTAACAACTGCTGCTTTCTCGCTGGTTTTAATGTTACTCGCATGAAAGGAAAAATGGGCCTGATATTCCAGTTCTCGTCAAAAGCCCATGCTTGGGAAACTCCCACGTTCCAGGAGTGAACCTCCTACTATTATTTTGCAAATGGACATCATACCAAAATGTTTTCTAAATTTGTATCACTGTTGTTGTATATTAGCATAGTTCTCAGACCTTGTCAGAGCAGTTTCTTCCGATAGCGGATGGTGGTTTGGCAGACACTCAACAACGGATGAAACTACAGACAATAAGAGAATGTGGAAGGCTCATCTCACAGGTAGGACACCTGTGTCACACACTCCCTCCCAAAGCTCAGGGACCACTCTAGACGAGGGCATGAGAAGATTGTAAGGGTCATAGATTGGAAAGAACAGGAACAAAACTGTCTCTTCTCCGTGACAGGACTGTTGCACTCATGAATATGAGTGTACTGCAGCTGTGGCTTCCTGTACAAGACCTCTACGTGATCAACCCAGAAAATACTGTAGTGAGGAGTAGAAAGGGACTCATGAGCCCTCACTCCGAGCTGAGGAGCTCCAAGTGTGGCTTCTGGGGAAAGGAAAGTCAGTTTTCTTTAAGTAAGTGGATCCCAGTAGGTTGAGCATGTTTCTTGAGTGGGTGGATCCCGGTAGATTGGGCATACTTCTTGAGTGGGTGGATCCCAGTAGGTTGAGCATGCTTCTTCAGTGGCTAGGTCACATCCAGAAGTTTACGGACAATACAGAATGAAGTCAATGGTCCCTTAAACAAATAATAAAAATAAAAACGAAATTTAAGTTGTGACAATAGGGGGCTGAAGGTGGGTCTGAGAGGAGTTAATGGGAGGAGCAGAGGGTTAACCCGATCAATATACATTGTAGGAAAACCTAAAAGACATAATTAAAATATTTTAAAAAATATCAAAAAGGCCAGAACAATCAGTCCCACCATGTATAGTCTTTGGTTGGTGGTTTAGTCCCTGGGAGCTCTGAGGGCATGGATGGCCAAGTTGGTCATCAATGGGAGGAGAGGCCCTTGGCCCTGTGAAGGTTCTGTGCCCCAGTGTAGGGGAATGGGCTGATAAGTGGGAGAGGGTGGGGTGGCAGGCATGGGGAGGGAGGAGGCAACAGGGGTTTGTTCTTGTTGTTTTTGATTGTTCATTAAATATTATTTAGAAAATAAGAAAAAGAAAAATGGAAAAAAAAAAAGGAAAGCATTGCGGAGTGAATTTACTGGCAAAAGTTGGAAATAAGCTGAATATCAAGAAAAAAATGAATTTTTAAAAATATACATAGTTTATTTATATAAGTGTATATTATATAAGTTTAAATAAAACAGGTTTGTGGGAAATACTACAAGTCATAATTTTGAATATATAAGAAAGCCTCAAATGTTATTATTCTTTACATATTAACATTACAGAATCATTATTTAATAGTGCTCTTTTGTGGTAACTTAGGAATCTATGACAAAGTGTATCATGCAATAAAAATAAGTGAAAAATATTCTAAGTGATTAAATTTTAATTTTATCATTTACATTAAGTTATAAACACAAAGTAATTGTTATTTATCAAGCCCTCAAGAGAAATAAATCTATTGAACAAATGTGGTTCAACTCAATATTTAGAATTTATAATTATGCATTTTAATCATTTTGCAATATTTTCCTTGAGAATTGACTCATACAAACTCATTTGTTTTATTGCTTCTCTTAAGCACCAATAAAACCAAGAGCAAGAATTCTTAAAAATAATAATATCATGTAAGGGAAAGGCATATAAAAATATTAAAACAAATGTTGAATAACGGGCACCCGATGAAGTGTTTACAAATTATTTGGAACAGAGCAAAACACAATCTGGAATGCATGTGTTTGGAGTTGCTACCAAGATAAAACAGGTTGCTTGGTGGAATGCCAAGATGAGCTAACCAAACATCAATACCTGGTAAGAGAGAGACAGGGAGCCTGGGAGCAGGGAAGGTTCATGCTGAGTGGGCTTTCCTCTTCAGCCACCAATTCCTAGTTCCAAAGAGGACATATCTGGGCTGTTCGGTAAAGAAAGGGCATTGCTCTTCTCAAAGTAGAGTTCATTGCAGATCCTGCACTCTCTCAGCCCGACTTCCTCTTGCCTTGTTCTTAAATAGAAACCAATAACTGTCGATAATCTGACATCTAAAGGAAAATGTGCTACATAAACAGAAAAATACAAATACTTTGGCATGAAGCAAAGAAATAATTCAAAGTAAGTACTGTGTTAACTGGTTTCTTCATTAAGATGGATCAAAAATGGATTTAAAAGGAAGAATATGCTTTACATCTATGATAGGAGCTAGTTGCAAGTTTTATTTGGTCTTTCTTTGGTACACTAAACTTTACTCTTCTTTGATTAGTCTTGTGTGCTGAACGCTCCTTCTCCGATCTTGGAACAGCAGTTCAGTCTCAGGTGACACGGACCAAATGGCAAGAGTAGGTTACGTGAAGATAACTTCCTGGCATCCTCTCCAGGGTCACAATATTGCATACTCATCCAATAGCATAGACAGTAGATATTTAATAAATGTTTTCCCTCTGCCAAAAATTGTAAAATTGATGGATAATCTCCTCTCCTGGACATAGTAGATATATTTTAATCATTAATCGTCTCTGTGTGAAATTTTACTATTTATTTTTGGGTACAAGGAAAACTGACATCACTTCTGATCTTTCTGGCTCTCTGTGCGTCAGTCTGCTTCCCCCCCTTTCTGCTTTTTAAAACGTGTATGCGCATGAGACTGCATGAGTTTATGTGCACCATATGAGGGCATCAGATCCCTTGGACCTGGAGTTCGAACAGGAGTATGAACTGCCTTATTTGGTCATTGGGAAGCAAAGCTGAATGTTCTGGATAAGTGACTCTAACCTGTGGGTTGACCCTTTCACAAGGGTTGCCTAAAACCATTAGAAAACACAGATTCTTACATTATAAGAACATAATAATACCATAAAAGAAGCAAAATTCCAGCTAGGAGGTAGCGATGAAAGTAGTTTTATGGATGGGGGGGTCAGTGCAGCATGACGAACTGTGTTAAAGGGTCACAGAAGGTTGGGAAAGTTGAGAAGCCATGACTAGATGATAATATGTGTATGTATATATATGATGAGATTTTTTGATTGTTTTGTTTTTTTGAGACAGGGTTTCTCTGTATAGCCCTGGCTATCCTGGAACTCACTCTGTAGACCAGGCTGGCCTCGAACTCAGAAATCCACCTGCCTCTGCCTCCTATATGATGAGATTTAATGATTGCTCATAACAACTGAGTGATCTCTTCAGTTTCAGTTCTGATCCTTTCAGACTAAAATATACACATTTCTTTTCTTTGTAATTGCCTGGCTTGGGGGTGTATGATATAAGCATTTGATTCCTGCAATTTTTCATATATTTTAATATAGACCTTTTAAAAAGTATTTTGAAATTTTTAGGAGAAGTGAGGATTTTTATTTATTTTATAATATATCTGCAAATTTAAAGTTACAACAAAAGTAAAAAGTTAAATAATAAAGCAAAGCATATTTACCCCTCACCCAATATGGAGCATGATCATGGTCATGATGAATTTTTTGTAGCATCATAAATTGCAACTAATCCACATGCCTCCACTATCACACTATATATATATGTGTCTATAGATATCAGACGTATGTACAACTCAAAGAAATTCTGGAGTTTAAAGAATGAAAGAAGGGAGAAAGTGAAGTAAACTGAACTTGGGGACTTTGAAACTATATTCGTTTTACAATGAATAGAGAAATTTCTGTAAGCACAATCTTCACAAACTATCTAGTTTCTACCCTAATCATATATCTACCATATCATAAAAGAAAGTTTCATTATAAAAAATGGACTACTATCAAAACCTATCTATTTTATTATTGGATCTGCCATTGGATACTAGAACAAAGTATATTAGCTAAATTTTATTCTAGATTGCATGCATTCACCTAATCTAGATTATCAAAGTATCGTGAGTTTAAAAGTGCAAATTATATAGGAAGATTCAGTGAGCCTCAGGGGCAGATCCAAAAAATGAATTAAAGGATTCCATTGACATTTTCATACTTTTTTTTTTGTTTGTTTGTTTTTGGGCATTTACCTTTAACCACCTTGGTTTCCCTCCCATACATTTAGCTAGGAGAAACTTTGACTGGAACTCATTACAGGAATCTATTTTCAGTTCTATAACCCAGAACCTTTGTTTGTCTTCCCAGATTCCACTAAGCTTCTTGTTGCGTGTTCCAGCAGTCTTGGATTCCAATGCCTTCTAAAAATTCTGTTCTTTCTAAGCCATAATTTGGCTTTGCCTATTATTACTTGTATTAGTCATCAATAGTAAATGATTGCTTTACAGTCATCAAAAAGATCTTTTGTTTTAAAAGGAGTATCATACCATGATTCAAATAAATTGGTCTTTAACAAGGACCCTTTGAGCTGTAACTGAGTGAGGCTGGTTAGGAAAGATTTGGGGGCCACACACAAAAAGAGGAACTTGCCTTTATCTAGAGCCTATCCAGCTGTACGAAAACATCAATTTTTCAGTCAGTGACTATTCATTGCAAAACTGAAAATCCTGATTGAGCTTTTCATGAATACCCTCAGTCTATTAACTTTGCAGCATTGTTATCGTCATTTATACTCTGGGATTTGCTGTTTGTTTTAGAGTTTTTCTTCCCTTTGGTGGTGGTGGGGGTGGCTGTCTAAGTGAGTACAAGAAACGTTAGCCATCGGCAGGCATGGCTGAGCTTCCGAATCGTGTCTGTGACTGGAGGGAGAATATACTTGAAGGTATTTCAGACCATAGCTCTCTGAAAGATCTTCCCACATGGCTGCCTTAGCTTTTACTTTCATTTTGCACTAAGCAAAAACTCATTTGAGGGCTATTTAATGCTCTGGTTTGTGCTTTCTAATACCAGATAAAAGTTAAACAGATGAACCATTTGGGGGGTAAGAACTGGGAAATTCACGGCTGCTAAAATGCTTTAAAGTTCCAAAATGGTTTTGTTTTTTAAACCCATTTTCCATGTTCTAGCAGCTGTGGGTTTTCCCAGGGCTCCCCCTGTGGCTCAAAAGGGAGCTGCTTAATGCTTAACAGATGAGCCAATTGAGTTTTTAAATGCAAAATTAAACTTAAAGTGCACAAAGAGCACAGGGGAATCCACAACCAAGAATAGACTGGAGGATGATAGCGAGCCGCAAGCACTGGACTGTGGGGGACAAGCCCTTGAGAGGATGGTATGAGCACATTTATTTTTTAATCATCCCTTGAACTGGTTGCAATTATATTCCACATTACCAATAGGTTTTTTTCCCCAGCTATTGACTTTTGATTGATTTATATGTCTGTTTTTTTTTAAGAACAACAAAAAAAAAGGAGAAATAAAAGGTTAGCCGTTGTAGATGTAAGAACAATATGTTCTTACCTCCATTACATTTGCTTTAGCAGTGATGAGCTAAGGGTAGGGGAGATGGTTCAGTTGATAAACTGCTTTCTGTAAAAATAAGAGGACCTGAATTTGAAACTCTAGCACAAGCAAAACTCAAAAGACACGTCTGCAATCTAGCTCTGGGAAAACAGAGATCGGAAGATCCTTGGGGTTCATTGGCCAGCCAGTCTTGCTGAAGTGGCATCCTCTAGGTTCAATGAAAGACCCATCCCAAAAGATACAGCGGAGAGAGTACTTGAAAATAAGACACCACTACCCATCCAAAGCCTACATACATACTTACATGTATACACACGTGCATACATACATACACACACACAAACACATAGAGACAGACAGACAGAGACACAGAGAGACAGTGAGAGATGGAGATGGAGAGAGACAGACAGACAGAGACAGAGACAAATAGACATACAGAGACATAGAGACAGAGAGATAGAGATGGAGTTGAAGATGGAGAGAAAGAGAAAGCAACAGAGACAGAGACAGAGACAGACATAGACAGAGATGGAGATGGGGATACACAAACAGGCAGACAGATAGACAGACAGACAGACACAAACACAGAGGGGATAGAGAGACATAGGTAGACACGGAGAGACACAGAGAGAGTTATGAGAGAATTTGGTTGCTTCAGTAATTTGTGTTTCCCTCGGGACATTGGGCATCTTCCCTCTTGTGTATGAGACACTCATAACAGATCTAGGTTCTCAGATCATTTTGTTGTAAAAGGAGGAATGAGGCCAACTGTGGACTCAGTACTGAATGCTGGTGTGGGACGCTCGCTTGACAACCAGCTGTGACTCTAGCTCCAGGGTATCAGAAACCCTGATCTAGCATCTGTGGGCACCTGCACCCATAAGCATATGTTCCCTCCCCAGCCCCACAGTGCTAAAAATAAAATAAATCTTAAAAGAAAAAATAAGATCCAGAGAAAAGTTTGGGCCAAAATTTTTAATAGCTTCCTAGAGTTCAAAGCAAACCTCTGGATACATTTGGGGAGAACATAGTCATTGTAAACATCTGAGTGCTGTTATCCTCATGGGCTTCCAAAATCAAGTGTAAAATGTCACAGTATCATTTCCTTTATGGTGGATGATAATGTGAACTGTTATTTTCTAAATCAAGAAACTCTTGTGGGGAGCCAATGTTCTTATTTCAACAGGTATACAACTCAGTCAGTGCAGCTCCCAGGCTCATAAACACCACCAAGTTTATGGAAAGTCCATACACGAAGCTTCAGTTTCTTAGTATTTTGGAATTGTCCACATGCCCCTTACCTGTTGCATTTTAGTTGTTTTATCGAACAATTTGTATGATAAGGAAAAAAATGCTGGAAAAAACCAATAAACAGAATATTTCCACTGGAAAACTTCCATAGTTTAGATGTTACAGTTCTTAGATTTTTGATTTTGAAAAACTCTAAAAATCCTAAGTTTATACCCGAAGGAATCATTCCAGAAAGCACTTTAAGTAGCGATTCTTCCTAAGATACTAAGAGAAGGAGGGTGGAAATTTTCACATTCATACATTTGCTATGGTATCAGGTCCAATGAGAAGCAGTGAAATCTCAAAGGTGAGGTTATAAACCTGTATGTGTGTATGTATACACACCTGTATCTTTACACAACATTCTAAATACCTATGTCCAATTAAACGTATCACTTTGCAGTTCCATATCTTTCATGCTCTCTGCTTCAATCATTTCAAACTTGAGAATCATCACGATCCATCCAGTCCCAATCTGAAAGAATCAAATAAGATACTAATACCCAAATAAATAAATAATAAACAATAAGCTATTAGACAAATATTACTTAGTTGTGATCTCCTTCCTTATTCTGACACCTGTCAACTCTTCATTTTTAATGCACATTCCACTGAATAACAACTTTTAAAAATGGGTTACAGATTAATATTCCTAGTCTGCATTTGTAGATGTGTAATGTAAAGTGTACAACTCCCAGATAATTGAAGCTACTTGAGGCAACTGACTAAATTTAGTGTTGTCAGTTTATCTGAAGAAGAGGCAATGATGAGCCTGGGGTGCTGTGAAAGGTATTAGATATGGTTGATTGTTTTAGTATCAACCTAGCTAAAGACTGTTAAGACTGTGTTCAGGCTAAACAGAATATCTCTGCTTCAAGACACACCTGGCCAATTCAGTTCTCTCTGTGTGTTCAGAAACTGGGCTCAGCCTTGGCCCTATTTCCTCAATGGAGCTGCATTGGTGGGGGAATCAGTCAGTCGTTATGTCATGTTTTAAAGAAGCTAGACTCACTTGAAAGTGTGACCCTTGGGTTGTATATTCATCCACATGTGACTTCCTTGAAAGGGTGAACATCTGAATATCAATACCTTACTCTAAGTTTGGTATATTCTGTGCTTGAATCTAATTCTAATCTATGCCTACTCCCAAAGGAGTTTATACCTGTTACATAACAGTGGCCCTGTCCTCTTGGTGGGATTTTCATGGACAAAAGGCGATCTGTTCTGTTTCTGGATAAAATACGTAGCTATCTTCTCATAGCTTCACATTGGGTTATTTTTCATAGGATTTGGTTAGAAATTTTTATAACACATTGACCTATACAGGCAAACACACATGTACCTATGTACCTGTAAAATTATATTCCTAAACTGAATTTTATACATGAAACCTTTAAAACCCTTTGTTTAATCATTTGTCTCCTATTGTATAGAATCAAAATAATTATATTTTTCTTCTCTGGTGAAATGTCAGCTTAATTCAGTGTTTACTAGGAGATTCTAAATTACTAATCCAGTAGAGCACTATATTTCTCTATTTCACTATATTTTTAAACTACTCAACATAGATTTGGGCATTTTCACAGTGAAGGCTAACATGCATTAGTGCAAAAAAGACACAGTTTTCCGTGTTCCAGTAATTCAAATCCAACTCTGTTTTGATGAGATTTTTAATATACTCCTGGGAGCAACAGAACAGTCACTCATGATGAGTTCAAATTGCCTGCATCTTATTTATCTTAAAAATCTGCCCTAGAATGTATTATTACATCATAAGCAACAACATGTTTTGTCGATTATAGGAAAAATGGAATTTTATTAATTTCATTATACTTACTGTTTCACTATAACCCTGTAAAAATGACTCCTGTGTTGGTAAACCATTTTAGAAACCTTAGTTAGAAGCAGATGTAGTTAGGCACATACATCATTTTAAGAAATATTAACAAAACAAGGCTCCTATGTCAGTTTATTCCTCATGGCTTCGCACTTGTCTTCAGGGTGGATCTCTGAATGTCGACGGCAGGTGCTCGTATTGGGAGTTTGCAAGCCATATCTGGCACATACATCCTCTGTGGGGGAAAATATCACAAAAAGCAAGTTGTATAAAATGCATAACTTCAGAAACAGAAGCCCTTCTCTATTAGATTTGTTTGCTTCAGTCATCCTTATCACTGTAAAAATTTTTCCAAAAAAAAAAAAAATGTTAAAAACAGAATGGGAAGCAATTGCCAAACACAAGCTCTACTCCCCAGTGCAAAAATAAAATATGCAAATATTAAAATTAGGGGACTCTGCTTCTTTTCTCTCTTACACAATTGATTAAATTGTCACTGCTGGAGATTACATGGGGTTTTAGTCCCTTTATGGCCATATTCAATTGGTCAGACAGAAAAATATATTGCCACAGACGAGACCCACCACCTGGGTACACTTTGTTTCCAGTTGTCAGTAGAGATCTTGTCCAAAAAATTTCAGCTATCTTCTTTTAAAAAATATTAGAAGTGATCATTTACAACAGATGTGCTGCATAGCCCTTTCCAATGTCGAGTTTCAAGCAAGATAAAAAGTCTACCTTCTACTTAGGATTATTCCTTCATTCCTGCACAATCTTTACCAGCATAGCCTTTTTTGTTTATCATAAACATATTTCACTTATTCTGCATTAAACTTTCATTTTTAAAATATGAACTGGATCAGAATGATGGTAAAAAGATATTTATTTCACAAAACTGACAATCTATGTTTGAGCCTCTAAACTCAAGCAAAAGTGTTAAAAGTTTTCCTCTGATCTTCTCAGGTAAAATGTAGTACACATGTCCATATGCACCCCACATAAGCACAAATAATAAATTTAAGAATTAAGATATAAAATAAATAAAAACACATGTACTATATATCATCTATCAGCTAACTATTTACATTTATTTTAGCCACATCTTTTTAAATCTTTTTTCTTAGCTTGTAAATTATTTTATTTCCTGACTTACCAATTTTAATTAAAAAACACCCTTGTACACACTGTACACACTGTATACACTGTATACACACACACACACACACACACACACACACACACACACACTGTGTGGACAATAAAGAAGCTCCTGGCCCAGCTATCTTTCCCATATGGACATATTTGTTTTTTATAAATAGGGAAACAACATAAAGAAACAGAAATATTTACCTTTGCATCTTCTTGGCTTGCCACGGTTCCGAAAAGTCTTTCTCTATGTCTGTGTGTATGAGAAGTTAGTGTTCAGTGGCAATATCGCCAGCCTGTGTCACAGCGCTGCAGGCTGAGCAGGGAGCTGGCTCAGCTGCAGGTGCAGCAGCTTGGTGTTAAGGGTGCATGACAAGTTTACTCCTGGGATATTTCTCCAATACAAGGGCATACAGACACAAACTCGGGGGGACATGTAACAACTGAGAAAAGTGGTTGAGCGATGTTGACTTTAGAAAAGGAGAAAGTAGTAAGAAAACTCGGTGAGGGGCAGCAGCCTCCTTGCAATCTCGAGTGGGAACCCATATGTTTGCCTTGCGACTTGCAGTCAGTGTGCAGACATTGCTTTGTTATAGAAGGGGAAGAATTATCTCAGTGAATTTTAGATGTTTTCATGGGTGGCTGGGAACAGTTTGTTTGGCTGCCAGAAAATGATACATATCTTTTTACTTGTGAAGACGGCTATTCTAACTGTTGATTTCGTCTTTCTCTTTTCTGACTAGGTGGATGAGTAAACAAACATTAAGTGTCTCATTTCGATACCAGAGATAAAGAAGTTTCCAAGGAAATGGAGTAGTTTCACCATGCCTTACCCCCAAATTCTTTGCATTCGAAAACAAAGACCTCACATATGTACACACACACACACACACACACACACACACACACACACACACACACACACACAGTCTTTACCACTCATTGCTTAAGTAAATATACAAATATATTGTCTTAACTGGAGAATTTTAAACTGCTTTTTAACTTGTGTGTCCTTTTCCCTATCCAGGGATCTCTTTTTGCTGTCAACATGGAAAATGCTATGTGAACATGGTGTGTGTTCTACTGCCTTAAACAATCATCTTTTAAAGTTGTTTATGTGTCTATTCGTGCTGTTGAATTTTTTCTTTTCCCCTGTTTTTTTTTTGTTTGTTTGTTTGTTTTCATTTTGTCTTCTTCTCAAGACTTCTTGGGAATTTTGATGATTATATTGTTCCCTGTGCATAATTCAATTGCTCTTTGACAAAAGTTCCATTTTTAATCTAGTTTATTTGAGTTTTTTGCTTCATTTCCCTATAGTTTTATAATGTTGCTTTTTTTTTTTAAATTTTTTTTCATTCACTAGGACATTTTGTACTTGTATGAAACATTCAAAAGTAAGAATAGTATTGCATGCACATTTTTGGCTGCTAAGTGCCTTTATTTATTTATTTTAACGTTTTGTCTTCCTGTTTGTTTGCTCTCTTTCCCAACTCTGTCATTTTTAATTATCCTCTCAACTATTGCATAGCCTTTCCCATTACAAACAGCCCCCGGTGTCTCACTGTCTTAGGCATCTCATTATACTAAAGGGTAGCCACCATTTATTCAACCTTTTGAATAAGCACTGAATTCAAAATGTCCTTTATACCCTACTGAGCTCTCATGGCATTCAGTGCTAAAATGTAGATATTCTTATTCTAGTCTGACACACAGGTGACAGCATCCCGGTGACTTAGGTCTGCTGAAAACCAGAGTGATTGAGATAGCAAGAATTTGCTCACAGAACTACTAAAGTCCAAACCACCCCCTCTTTCAGTGAGACTACCTTAAGCCAAATGAACAAACAAACAACTGTCCAACTTGGACTTTGTTAAGGAATGTGAGTATGTAGTAGTGGTAAAGTGCTTGTTTAGCATGCACAGGGTCCAGGGTTTGATTCTCAATAGAGGAAAGGAAAAAGAAGAAAAGAAAGAGTCATTTTGTTCTGCCTAGAAGAAAATATGCTCACTTGGTACTTGTTAGGTGTCCCAAATATAAACTCATTTCATTATCTGAATGCATTTAAACTAGAAACGATCAAATACAGATTACTCTTTACTTTATTACTCTTTATTCAATGGATTGTTTGATGTAATTTACCGGTATTCATTTGTGATTTAAAATTAAATTGAATCAATTTACTAACTTCAACAAAATTTGACTAAACGTAGGCCCAGGCTTTCTTTGTATCCTAGCAATCTGTTGCTGTGGCTCTGAACACACGCAAACTGTACTGAAAATCCCTACTTGTACCATGTATGAGCCACTGCCTTTTTGCAGCCTCAGGGTCTTTGCTGTCAACAAGTCTCAGAGCATTTATAAGGCTTCCCAGCAATGATATCAGTGAGCAAATATGTTTTTACAGTTGTCAAATAGTGGATCAGCATCTAATCCCAGGCTGCTTGCAGCTGCTTTCCCCTATCCTTCCTGCTTGTATTATTTTTACCTTCTGGGAGAAAGGGAAAAGTATGTATGTGGTCCCTTCTGCTCCTCCTTCCCACTTCTTGCTATAGTGATGACATGCAGGTGTAATTATTTAAACAGACTATTGGCAAGTTCCATGAATTCATTTTTCATCTACTACTGCTCTCTTGTTTTTATTCTTGCAACATATTTTTAATTTTTAAATGATATCTACTTGTTTATTTAGTGTGTGCATGTGTGTGCATGTGTGTGCGTATGTGTTAATAAGGGTTAGCAGGATGGCTCACCTGGGACCCATGTGGTAGAAGGAGAAAACTGACTCTTATAAGTTGTCCTCTGGCCCTCATATATGCCCATAGCAAAGGCTCAAATGTCCTCTGCCAGATACAAAAGCACACATACACACACATGCATATGCACATGTACACACTAAATAAACAAGTAGATATCATTTAAAAATTAAAAATATGT
>JADRCC010561278.1:0-14020 GCA_019843855.1 Hylomyscus alleni
TTTTTTTTTTTCTTTTAAAAACACTGGCTCATTGGTTGTTAGAGAAGTAATTTATAAAGTCAGATAACCAAAATTAAATAAGCATTAGCAAGCATTGGCTTTCAGAACTTCTTAGAAGACATCCATAAATGTTACTGCCGAAACCTGCATGCTCCCTGTAAGCTTCAAAGTGAGAGCACAGGCACTAGTCCTGGAGCTCTCTATTGGGTAGAGACTAGATTATAGTCTCATAACACACAGGCTGGGGAGAAGATCCTTTATCTAAGCCATCTCCTCCTGAAGAATCTAAAGGTTTATGACATCACTTAATAGAATGGCTTGTAGACTCTACAGATACAAAACCAACTGTCAAAGACACTGCTTGGGTGTTCTGAATAACTTTCCCTAGCTGTGAGTTTGATGGCAGAATACTTGGCATCCTCCTCTAATGAGGGAACATGATGACTAGGGTACGGATCATGGAGTTAGCTTGTGGTAAGAGGGAGACTTGAATGTCAGAGTAAAGGGTATGATCAATCGAACTAGCATGTAGGTCCCATACCATTCAGTTGGTTCCCATTCAACATCTTTATCAGTTCAGGAGATATTGAGGGCAGAACTATTTGCCTCTCTGTTGTATGAGACATTTAACGTATTGGTGCAGACTCTGAGATTCTCCACTGGGCAAAAGAGTCCATTCCCTGCAGTGTGAGACATGAGGAGTAATTCATCTTTCCTGTAGAGAACGAGTTGTTTTGTTTTGTTTCTGGTTTGGCCCTACATGACCAGAGCTAGTCAAGCCTAGGCAGCCAGAGGCAGAAACAGCAGACTTTTGTCAGGTCTTATTTGCCATGCATCCTTGTCCTGTATTGAGGTTAACTAGTGTGCAACTTGCTCTGGTGGTATGGTGCTCCACCCAAGGAAACTTGTGCTCCACCCAAGGGAACCACTTCAGACTGCGGGCTTCCTGCCATACAAGTATATTGCAAATTTGATGCATTTTACTCAAGGATTCAATCTTTTATAAGCAATTTTTAAAAATATGCCTGATGTTAAATGATATAAATATCATTTAACATTAAACAAATTAAGTTTACTTTAAACTTGTTTTGGTTTAGTTGTTTGGATTAATTTTGACAACATATGTAGAATACTATATAATGATAGATAACACAAGATTATATGATAAGAGATAAAAATTGGTCTCTCCTTCCAAGCTTGTCTCTGTAAATAAATTGTCTCTGTAAATAAAGTACTGAGCATGACTGACCATTAACTTGTATATCTTAATTATCTTTAACAGTTTGCAATAAGTTAGTAACTCTTTCATAAGGTTAGGATTTTATAATTTTATTTTTTGGTAAATTTGGATTTTAAAAATTGTAAGTTTTGAATTAAGGATCCTTTACTATCAAAATAAATTTTAAATCATAAATATAATCCACAGAGAGACTAGGAACCTCATTTTCCTGATCCTTTTATAGCATACTTTTACAAAATGACAGTTTTTAAATTTTTATTTATTCTTCTCTCACATATTACATCCCAACCTCAGTTCTCCCTCCCTCCTCTCCTCCCAATCTCCCCCACCTCTCCCAGGTCCACTCCTCCTCTGCTTCCCTCGAGGAAAGAGCAGGCCTCCCAGGGATATCAACCAAACACAGCATAACAAGTAACAATAAGACTAGGCACATACCCTCATATAAAGTCTGGACAAGACAATCCAGGAAGAGGAAAAGGGTCCCAAAAGCCTGCAAAAGAGTCGTCAGACATAGCTCCTGCTCCCACTGTTAGGAGTCCCACAAGAACACCAAGCTATACAACCATAACATATATACAGAGGACTCAGCTCAGACCATACAGGCTCCTTGATTGTTGGTTCAGTCTTTGTGAGCCCCTATGAGATACAAGTTTAGAGGCTCAACATCCTGACTGTGAGTGTGGTTGTAAGCCAGAGACTTGAGAAAGATCTAAGTGAGATTGGAGTTTCTTGGGGAAGGGGGTATGACACCATATAACCATTCTGTCTTATGAAGTTATTTAAATAAGTTTATATATTAAAAATTAGAATGTCCAATGTGTATTGAGGTCAGACTTGCATAGAAAAGCAAAGGAGAGTTTCTAATTTCAGTTCTGCAGAAAATTTGGAGCAGAAGAAGGAGAAAGGCAAAGACAGGGGTCAAATCCAGATTCCTGGAATGCCCAAGTCTTGGATTTAAACAGGCCTGGAGAGTAGAAGGGTGTGTCTCTTCCTTGACAGATTCTAGCTCTAAAGATGACAGATCAGCCGAGAATTCCAGGAATTCTCAGCCAGTCCTAGTGGATAGAAGGCTTTTGAAACTTTGACCCAGTGATTGTCGGTGTAGATGGCGCTCTGGTGAACCCCAGACCTTGTTCTAATGGTTTGCTATGTTGTATGCGTGTTCTGGTTGAATGCAGGTGGAATCATGTTTGTTAACAACAAGGACATCTTTGTCACCCATGTGTGAAGATGCCCAAAATGCCTCAGATTTACTTCTTATAATATCAGCATGAGAGAATCTGCAGAAAATAAAGTAGAAAAAACTTGGTTACAGGTGTACATATACATGCACACATATAGACATACATAAACACATACATGTATCCATATAGAGACACATATATCCATATTTATGCACAGACATTCACATATAGCCATACACAATCACACATACACATGTGCACATACATAGACTTACACATTCTTACACACACACATATATTCATCCATACACACATAGATTATATGAACATACATACATGTATGCACACAGATACACACAGATGCATATCCACATGCACACACACTCATATGTTTGGCTCAGTTTACTCATGAGGCTTGACTTGGAAATAAAACAGTGTTGTAATTCATGCAGTTTATGAAACAGACTAAGAAAACTCACTAAGTAAGTAGTTGTCATAGAAACGTAGCAAATCTGTACATTACCAAGCCACATGCATTAAACAGACTGTATACAAATTATACAGACTTTTCTCTAAATAAAATATGGTTTCAGATCAAGGTGAAGGCAACCAAACGAGGTGCAAGTCTGTTGTGTGACATTTCAAGGATCCCCTTCGATTTTAACATTTTCTTGTCAATTATGAATATGTTCTTAATCATTCTTCAGCTTTCTTTCCAGGCAGGTATTCAAATGCTTGCATGTACAGGCTGCATCATCTGCATGTGCTCAAAGGACAGTTCAATGCCTCATACAGGGAAGAAGTTCTGGGAATGTGGAGGATCGAGTTAAAAGCACACAACTTCCTTGAACTTCCAGTTGAGAAAAAAGCAGATGTACCTTATCTGTGTTTTGAGGTGGTCCTAAAGAAGGAGAAAAGCAAGCTGTAGCCATAGCTAATGTGAGGATGAAGATAATAGCTGGTAGCAGGCAGGAAAATGAGTCAGCTGCTACCCTACGAACAGCGAGTGATCCAATCTGGAGATTATTCAGGCCTCTAGCTCGCCTCCTATTGCAAGGGGCTGTCAACACCAGCTCTTGTGTTTATGTGGTCAAACTTAGGGTCAGTCGACCATCCTATGAGCCACTCAAAACTCCCAGAAGCCTCTTCTCTCAGTGCATCATAAATGTCTAATCCTGTAGTTTGGTCAGTAAAATATAGAAATTTGGTTACATGGTCATTTGAAGAACTGTTGTTTTTTCCCCCTCTCTTAATGATGTACATCTGAAGTAACAGTGGCACAATCTTCAAAGGTTCCTCATGCCTGTCTGTATATCATGGCTCCTGCCTCCAGCCCTAGGCGACATTGGTTGTCTCTGTAAACAGACTGAGTCCTAGACAGGACATACAGATGGAATCATGCGTACAATAAGGCAATCTTTTGCATGTGGCCTCTCTCGGTATATATTTTCAAGTCCATCTACATTTCAGCATGTATTCCAGGTTTGTCTCTAACTCAATATATAGTAGAGGATAAATTTGAACTCTTGGTCCTCTTGCTCACACCTCCCCCGAGTGCTGGGATTATAGATGATATGTGCTAGTGTGCCCAGTTTATATATATGCTGGGGATTGAACTCAGGGTTTTGCACATGCTAGGCAAGCACTCTACCGACTGAGCTACATCCCTAGTCCAACAATCCAGAATGCTTTCTTTCATTTTAAGCGTTTTTTTTCATTTTAATGCTTTTCTTTCATTTCTAGTGTGTGAATTTTCTATGCTGTGTTCACCTTCAGGTGATGGACAGCCAGGAAGCTTTTTTTCCCTTTTATTGAAGATAGTTATTTTTCATACAATGTATTTTGATTGTGGTTTCTCCTCCTACTCCTCCCACTTGCTCCCCATCTCCCCTCCCATCCAGATTCTGCTTAAAAAACAAACAAGCATCTAAGGGATAATAGTAAAATAAAATAATATAAGAAAAATCAAATACAAACAAATCAGAATATGACAAGACAAACAAGAAATAGAACCAAGGAAAAAGCACAAGAAATACATTTAGATGCACACACACACACACACATACACACACACACACACACACACACACACACACACATTTGCAAA
This sequence comes from Hylomyscus alleni, assembly GCA_019843855.1. Classification (NCBI taxonomy): domain Eukaryota; kingdom Metazoa; phylum Chordata; class Mammalia; order Rodentia; family Muridae; genus Hylomyscus; species Hylomyscus alleni. The sequence continues at coordinate 4,532 of JADRCC010561278.1, forward strand.
CACAGAAATCCCATAAAAACCCAAACTGAAAGCCATAATACACACACAAAAGACCCGTAAAAAAAAATCCTGACAAGGCATTGTGAGGCAAAGAACTTCCAAGGATGCCATTGAATTGGTTTTGTGTTGGCCATCATTGCTGGGCATGGGGCCTGCCCTTAAGAGTGGTTTGTTTCCTCATTTAGGGACTGGGGGGGAGTGTAGAAAACTACTTTTTCATTTGCAAGTAGCTGTCAATTTGAGTTAGCTTCTGGATGAGAAATGGGAGCATGGGTCCACTTCTCTTAGCTCTAGGACTCCATTTGGAGCAGATCTATGCAGACCCAGTGCATGCTGCCACAGTCTCTGTGAGTTCATAGGTGCACCACCCCTGTAGTGTCTAGAAAGCCTTGTTTCCTTGGTGTCCTCTATCTTCTCTGGCTCTTACATGGTTTCTGCCTCTGCTTTCACAGTTCCCTGAACTCTGAAGAGGGATTTGATGGAAGCATCTCTTTTAGGGATGAGTATTTCAAAGTCTCTCACTTTTTGCATGCTGTCTGGCTGTGTGTCTGTATGTGTTCCCATCTACTGAAGGCGGAAGCTTCTCTGATCATGACTGAGCAAGGCATGGATCAGTGTATGAGTGTATCAGAAAGTAGGAATAATCTTATTGCTACATTCCTTTAGCACAACAGTAGTATTTGGTTTTCCCCTAGGTTCCTGGGCTATCTAGTCTCAGGTTCTTGACTACCAAAGCAATGTTAGGTATGGGTTCCATCTCATGGAGTGGACTTTAACTCAAATCAGATAGTGGTTGGTTACTCCCACCAGCTTTGTGCCATTATTGCCCCAGCACATCTTGCAGGCAGGACATCATTGTAAATTGAAGGATTTGTAACTAGGTTGTTTACCTTTCTTCTTTGGTAGTGTGCAGAGCACTGTTAACACGAGTCCATAGGAGTAAAGGCTCTATGGAGGTACCAGCCCAGCTTCATGTTCAATGAGATAAGTAGGTGTTGTCTTCAGCATTAGGACCCTACCTTCAGTTTGTGGATAGCAACCAATAGCCTTGACAATAGCCTGGGTTGTTGGGTGTTTCCGTGGGACCCATTTGGATAACAACTCAATTAGATGTAACCCATTTACAGTACTGGAAACTTCGTTTGGTAATGAGATAGTCCAGTTAGGACTCTGACTCCTCCTTATTTGGTGATTTCATTTAGATTGCCTTTATACTGTGCATATTTTAGGAAGGCTCTGTTGCATTAGGTTTCCATACAACCCTTTCTTCTCTTCTCCATGTTTGGTCCTCCAATCTCAGTCCCCATCCTTCCCCTGTCCATTCATAATTATTCTATTTGTCTTTCCTGGGGAGACCTATCCTTCCCCCACCTGTTGCTCATTCTATACCTAACTTCTGTGGGTTATACAGACTAGTTTGTTTATCAATGATTTAACGACTAACATCTACATATAAGTGAACACATACCAACCATATTTGTCTTTCTGGGTTTGGATTTCCAAACTCTGGATGATTTTTTTTTCTAGCATCATCCGTTTACTCGAATTTCATGATTTTTTTAAACTACTGAGTCATACTCCATTATGTACATCTATCACATTTTCTTTGTCCATTCATCTGCTGAGGGACATCTAAGTTGTTTCCAATTCCTGGCTATTTTGAATAGAGCAACAATGAACAAGGTTGAGTAAATGTCTCTAAAGTAGGATGAAGTATACTTCTGGTACATGCCCAAGAGTGGTATAGCTGGTTCTTCAGGTAGATCAATTACAGCTTTCTGAGAAACCACCACACTGATTTCCATAGTGGTTGCATAAAGATGCAGTCCCACCAGTACATCTTTGCTAACATGAGCTGCTACTGGGGTCCAGCCTTGACACAGGATCGGAGTTCTCAACTGGAAGCAGGGATATCTGGAAGGCGCATAATAAACATACACAGACTACTTTTTTGGGTACAAGCTGACACGCAATTTTTCAAGGCTTTTTCAAGTTTCTCTCTCTTCTCTCTCACTCTCTGCTTTCTTTCTTACTTGTTCATTCGCTCGCAGCTTGAGGCTGCACACACTCTGCATTCTTCTGTGCACTCTGCTTTTATTCTGTGCACTTTTCTTTTCTTGAAGTCTCACACTCATACACACCTCTGTGCAGTCCCCTTTCACTCTCACACACACTCTTCACATACATCTCTCTCACACACACCATATGCAGTCTCCTTTCACACACACACACACACACACACACACACACACACACACACATACACACACACACACACACACACACACACACTCCATACATGCCTCATTCTCTCTTCACTCATTCTTCACATTCTCTTCTCATGCTCTCTTTCTCACACTTTTCATTCGTTCTCCATATTCACCTCACATACTCCTCACTCGCTCGCCACATGCTCACTACGCGCTCTCTGGATTCACTCTCTACATGCTCTCTTGCCTTTTTCTTGCCCCAGTCTTTTATTGATACTCCAAAAGCAGGTTAAAAAAAAGACATTGTATAATCATTGCCAAGTCAAATTCAAAAGAATAACCACAGCCCACAAAGAATCAAGAATTACAGTTGTTCCCCAAAGTTTCAAGCTTCCCTATTCCCAGGCTTATAGCCAAAATAACAATAATTGCAAACTTACCATTATTTAAACTTTAACTTATTATACTGCAGAGCTCAGAGCTCCTCGAGGCCAGCTACTTGCATTTTCCTGTGAAGCTCTATTGATAAATGACATGGGCAAAGCTGCCAGGCAGTGGCCAGAAAGAATTAAGTTAACCCTAAACTCAATAGTTCTGCTAGCTTTCTGCTTCTGTACATTGCACACATTAACTCTCCTAAGAGTTCCAGTGTTTTGACTTAGTTTTACTAATATAAGATTTTACATATTCTATACTTGCTTATCCAGGAACCACTCTAAATTTTGTACAACTTCTTTCATAACTTCAGTAGTTTTTTCCTTTCTTGGGGTCCCAATGTTGGCTCTATTTCATTTTCTAATAATTTCTTCAAACTTTCTTTGCAAGTCAAGCATTAGTCAGGAACTACCATTACACAGTTATTACATTGTTTTCAAGATGAGAACACACAGCATGAACCTGGTCCATTAGGACTGTGCTGTGCTGTGCCCCACACCTCAATTTTTTAATTGTTTAAGAATCTAGGAACATCCAGTTTCACAGAGTTCACCAGAGCAGAAGGGGAAAGAAGTAAGAAAGTCATATATAACAGAATAATTATGCACACCAAGGTCAACTGAAAAACAGTCACATACAAATGAAATCTATACAGCCATTGTCCAGGGCTAAGGTTAGGAGAAATGGGAACAACTGTTTTTTACAAAGAGTTACCTCGGTCTACTAAGATGTCTCCATCCTGGCCTACTGCAGGCAGTCCCTTATTTCAGATGGCAGATCCCCTGGAGGGATGTGTCTCCTGCTTCTCAGGGTTCTAGATGCCATCCTTTTCTATAAGGAGCTGCCGCGGGCTTCTGAGATGTCTCTATTCTGGCCTATTGCAGGCAGTCCCTGTCATTGTATGCTGTCCCCAGCAAGCTGCCATTTGTTTTGTTGACTTTGGGCCATTCTGATTGTTGTAAAGTGAAATCTCAAAGTAGTTTTGATTTGGATTTCCATGTCAATAAAGGATCTTGACATTTTCTTTAGGTGCTCCTCAGCCATTTAAGTTTCCTCTTTTGAAGATCTTCCGCTTTGACCTGCTTAGGGCTTTCTTGATGTTCATTCTTTTTTGTTTGACCTGCTTAGGGATTTCTTGATATTCATTCTTTTTGTTCTTTATGTACTTTGGATATTAGCTCTCTATCAGATGTGTAGTTGACAAAAATCTTTCCCGTTTGGTAGGCTGCTGTTTGTCCAAGTAATGGTGTCCTTTATAATGCTGAAGTTTTTCAGCCTCCATGAAGTCTCATTTATTGTTGATCTTCCTGCTTGTGCTAACAGTGTTCTCTTCAGAAAGTCTTTTTCTGGGCAATGAGTTCAAGGCTATTCCCAACTTTCTCTTCATTAGAATCAGTGTATCTGGTTTTATGTTGAAGTCTTTGCCCCTTTTTGGAGTTGAGTTGCGTCCATGATGATAAGTATAGACCTATTTGCATTCTTCTACATGCAGCTATTCAATTTAATCAGCACCATTTGTTGAAGATGCTGTCTTTTTCCAGTGTATATTTCTGACTTCTTTAGTAAAAAACAAACAAACAACAATTTCAACAAAGTAGCCATGGGTCCATAGGCCTACTTCTGGGTTCTCTTCCATTGACCATCATGACTGTTTTTGTGCCAGTATCATGCTGATTTCATTACTATAGCTCTGTAACACAGTTTGAGATCAGGGATTGTAATACTTCCTAGAGTTCTTTTATCGTTCAGGATTGTTTTAACTATTCTGGATCTTTTGTGTTTCCATATGAAGCTGAAAATTGTCTTTTCAAGTTCTATGAAAAATTGTGTTGTAATTTTGATGGGGATTGCATTGAATCTGTAGATTGCTTTTGGTGGGATGGCCATTCTAACTATATTAATGCTACTGATCAATGAACATGGGAGATCTTTCCATCTTCTGTTATATTCTTCAATTTCTTTCTTCAATGCCTTTAAGTTTTGGGTTTTTTTTTTAATCATATAAGTCTTTTATTTGTGTGGTTAGAGTTACATACTTCATATTTTTTGAGGCTATTGTAAAAGGTATTGTTTCTCTGATTTCTTTCTTAGTCTGTTTTCATTTGTATATAGAAAGGCTACTGATTTTCATAAAATAATTTTGTATCCTTCTGCTTTGCTGAAAGTGTTTATCAGCTGTAGGAATGTTCTAGTAGAATTTTTTGGGTCACTTATGTATATTATCATCCTCTGCAAAAAAAAGGTACTTTGACTTCTTCCCTCCCTATTCATATCTCCTTGATATCCTTCAATTGTCTTATTCTAGCTAAGCACTATATTGAATAGGTATGGAGAGAGGGGGTAACCTTGTTTTGTTCCTGATTTTAGTGGAATTGCTTTGAGTTTCTCTCCATTTAAGTCGATATTGGTTATGGGCTTGCTGTTAACTGCTTTTAGTATGTTGAGGTATGTTCCTTGTGTTCCTAATCTCTGCTTGGAAAGTTTTTTGTTTGAATTTTCATACAGCACACTCCCATGAATGTTCACACACATGCACTTATAACTGATGTGTTTTGTTTTCTTTGGGGAAAGATGACAAGAGTAGCATTGATGGATCTTACGGTGTTTCTGCTTAGCTTTCAGAGACCACTAAACTGAATCTACATCATTTTATTTTCCTACTGTCATTTCAGGAGGCTCCCATTTAAACTCATCCTTGCCAACAAGTGGTATTGTCTGTCTTTTTGATTGATGGCATTGTTTGTCTGTCATGGCATCTCATTGTGTTTTTACTGTGCATTGTGCCAGTGATCAATTTTCATGAACATCTTTTCATAGTCTAATCTCTGTTTCTGAATCCTCTTTGGTGAAGTCTCTAAATTTTTTTCCCAACAGACATGAGTTGGGAGGAGTCAAAGACTTCAAGGAGTATTTGAAAAGGAAATATAAGTTCATTATGATCATGTTTCATTAGCATACATACATATGTGGCATTCTCAAGAATAAAAAATATAATTTTAAAATTGGATGTGTTATTATTCATTTGTAAGAATGGTTACAGATTCTCTGTCATCTGTATGATTTGTAAATGATTTCTCTTGGTCTGTAGCCATCTTCTCATTCTCTTATTGCTTTCTGGGATGCTGCAGACTGAACCACGGCTCTCATCTTAGGCAAGTGTTTCACCAGTGAGTTAGACCTCAGATTACTTTAAACTTTTATTTTAAGACAGGATCTCACTAAGTTTCACAAATTGACCTTGGATTCATTCTGTAATCCAGGCTGTCCTTAACCTTGGGATCCTCCTGCCTCAGCTACCTAAGTACTTAGAATTATAATCCTAACTCACCAAGTCTGGCTTAATAATGTCTTTGAAAGCATGAAACATTTTAACTTTAATAAGATTCAATTATTTGTCTTATCTATTACATGTTTGATATCAATATCTTTATATTATGTCAAAACAATTTTTATACAATAGTTCATATTAAACTATGCATGTGTACTAAATCAATGCAATATTTAATGTTACACTAAATATATTTTACAAAGAAAATTTGTGCTAAAGCTTTTTCCCATTCCCCATCTGACCTACTTTGTACTTTGAGTACAATCAGAAGTAGCACCCTGTCATAAAGGTTTTCAAAGCTACTGTGAAAGAACTCCACCTCCTAACACTCAGCACAGGATACTAAATACAGCACCTGGGCCACTGTGTTGTACAGGCACACTTCCTAAATAAGGCTTTGCTGAACTGTTTTAGTTGAGCAAGCAAAACTACACAGATGCTCTTCCTTTTGATTTCCTTCCTGCGCTGTTTCTCGTTTGTATTTTTGACATTTTCTTTTGTGTGTAGAGTGTTTTGCCTTGTGTTTTTCCTGCCTCTGCTGGAGCCATCACTATGTGGACAGGAGACTCTCACATCCCTAAAAAAATAGTCTCCCCAAACTCTTCTTGATTGCTGTATTTTCATTTGCTGATGGAAGAAACACACCTGCCTCTTGTTGAGCAGCACATACGTCAGGAGCCAACACATCCTCAATGTTGTGCCTTATGCTTCTGAGCAGCTTTCTCACTGGCGCTGAGCACACTGATAAAGTCAGGGTCTAGAAATAGATTTGTGACGTGGAGTGTGCAGAGTGCCTTTTCATGTGGTAAGGCACATGCAGGGAGTGGGGTAGGGTGAAGGTTTCACTCTGAAATACCAAATCCAAGAGGTACCTGGGAAAATATACCCCTCTTGAGTCAGCACTGGTAGACAACAGAAGATAACTGAAACTGACACATAGATGCTGGATGGTAGAAAGAGGGAAATGATAAGCGAAGTAGAAGACAGCAGAGTACAGAGATGCTGGACAGGTATGTGGACTGATCATAGTAAGTGTAACCTGCAGTGAAATGAAGAGAGGCTCTTGACTTAGTATGGAGTAGGGATGCATCTCACTCTAACATGAAGGGATGAAGGGATAAAGGGATGAAAGGATGAAGGGATAAAGGGATGAAGGGAAAGGAAGATCAGCTGCTAGAGATAATTTTTTTTTTGGCTTGGGTGGAATGAAATACAGGAATGTGTTATGACCAATGTAATTTACTTTCTGTCATGAGATAGGATGTGATATCATCTGAAGAGTTTAAGGAGGAGAATTAGAATGAAGCTGTTTTGGAATTGTGAGTGAAGGCTAGAGATAGACCAGAGATGGAGGCAACAGGAAATGAAGGATTCCTTAAAAAAGAACTGATAAATAAGTATTAATGGAACGATTCATAGGATGTGAAGGCTGCATGGCGTTCTCCAGCCACACTTGAGGGCAAATATTTATAAGCAGATCTTTCCTTCAGGGAAGGCTGACAGGAGGATACCTGTGGGAGCAGGACATAAGCACAGGCACTTTTGAAGCTGCCTACGTAAATCTTACATGGATGACTTTGGAAAACTTTAGGCTCATAATTAGGCCAGGAGTTCTCAAAGGATGCTCCCCAAAGGAAAAACACAAGGCAAAACACTCTACACACAAAAGAAAATGTCAAAAAACATAGGCGGATGTTCTCCAGTTGCACCCAAGCCTACTAAGTCAGAAATTCAGTAATGGAAATAGATTTCAGCTCACTTTGTTAAAAGCTTGGCAGTCACTGAATGGGAGGAAGGAAAAGCATGCTGGTCCTGGTGATTTCTGGGAGCAAATGTAGTGAGGAGGCTGGCAGGACTCATAACCACTGACAGGCACCTGCAAATGATAACTAACTCTCTTCTGAGCCTCAGAAAGGTCAAAGAAATAAAATCTAGTTACTGTGCTGGATGATCACCTATAAGTATGTTTAAATATTCCAGGAATGTGGCAGGATTTTGGAATTGTGGGGGAACTGACAACGCTGGCCACATGTCTAGAGCATCAGTGTTTACAAGAGATTTTTTAAAATGGGGCTGGATTTTTTAAAGGAGTGGTGCACTCCTTTAGTCCCAGCACTTGGGAGGCAGGGGCAAGAGGATCTCTGTTCAAGGCCAGCCTGTATTATTTGAACTACAGAGCAAGTTCTAGGATAGCCAGAGCTACATCGAGGAACCATGTCTTGAAAAAACAAAAACAAACAAAATGAGAGCATTCAGCAGAACAAACATTAATGGAGGAAGCCTTATTTCGTATGTGGTGAAAAGCAGAAGCACACAGCTATGTGTATTCTGCTCTAAATCCCTGTCTCCTATCTAGGGCTATGTATGGGAGAGAGAGGCCTTCAGCAGGGCAGAAGCAAGAGATCATGTATGTTAGGTAAGGCAAGCTTCATTTAAGGGTAGTGGAAAGACATTGTCAACAAGAAAACATTGGCAATAGCCCAGCTTATCTAGCATGCATGAAACATTAGGTTCTTTATCACCAGTATTTTATTGTTCAGTTGCTGTGAAGAGATATCATGACCATGACAACTCTTAGAAAACAAAGCATTTATTTTGGGTTTGCTTACAGTTTCAGAGGTTTAGTCCATTTTCATCATGGCAGGAAGCATGGTGACTTGCAAGCAAACATGGATACAGGAAAAGATCTGAAGACAGGAAGAGAGAGGCACTGGGCCTGGCTTGAGTCCTTAAAATCTCGAAGCCTACCCTCAGTGACACACTTCCCCACACCTCCTAATCATCTCAAATAGTGTCATTCCCTGGTCACTGAAAGGAAAATTCAAATTGAGGCCTGTACTAGCTAATTACAAGCTTCAAAGAGCCATGGTGGATCAAGCCCGGCCTGAACAAAAGCAAGCTGTAAAGATAGAGAAGGCATGCAAGGACATGTCCGGACAGGCCCAACTGAGTAAGGGGCCATCCGGTCCAACTGATCCTCTTTGATATGGTTTAAGGTTAACCAGATGTTCCTGTTGACTCAGATTAGCACCACCCTTAGGAATTCCCCTGTGCTCTGATCTGCACTTACTATAGCTGATATTTAAACTAGCCAATTATATATAGCCACGCTGATTCCCCTGTCCCCCTGGACTTCTTTCTTATATAAACCCCTAACTCCTGAGCCTCGGGGGTCGATACCTCTGTCTCCTGTGTGAGATATGTGTCAGTCCGGAGCTTCAATAATAAACTACCTCGTGTGTTTGCATCAAGACAGTCTCTTGTGGTTCCTTGGGTACACGTTCTCCTGAGACCTGAGTGAGGGTCCCCCTATGGGGGTCTTTTATCACCAAACATTCAAGTCTATGATCCCATGGGACCCATTCTTATTCAGTCACTATGGCATAAAACTGAGTATGGTGTCACATGCCTGTAATTCCACCACTGGTGAGGACATATGAAGGCAGGGGGAATCACAAGTTTGAGATTATTCTTGGATACATAGAAAATTAGAGGTCAGCCTGGGATAAGAGCCTG
>JADRCC010561283.1:0-13883 GCA_019843855.1 Hylomyscus alleni
ACACACACACACACACACACACACACACACACATGCATGCAAGCACACACTATGGAATACTATTCACCTGAAAGAAAAATGAAATCATGAAAATTAAAGGTAAACGAATGGAACTAGGAAAGACTGCACTGAGTGCGATAGCCAAGATCCAGAAAGACAAACCTCATTCTCTCTCATTGAAGACTCCTAGCTCCAGATTCTCAGATGTGAGTACATGGCCTGTAGTGCTATAGAAACCAGGAAAGTAGAATGGGACATTTGCCAGGATATGGCGGTTGTTGAGCAATAGAGAGAGGCAAATAGCAGGGTGGAAGTGATCGTGACCTCAGGCTTTTCCACCTGTGCCCCAATTTCTCAAATAATGACTGAATTATTATTTATTTATGAATAAGCTTATGTTTTTTATTTATGACCAGCTTGTAACTTAATTAATCTGTTTGGGATTTATTTGATGAGTGCCACATGGCTGGTTACGTCTCCCGAGTTTCATGTGTCTGGATCCTCAGAGTTCAGGGTGAATCTTTTCCTATGCCTGACTCTATCCCCAAGTTCCTCTCTCCTCACTGAAACTCCTACCTCCTGTTTCCTTCCTCAGCTAATAGGCCACCAACTTTTTATTGACAGGTGATGCTTTCACATAGTACACAGAGATTGTCTTTACAAGTGATCTCATCAGGGAAGTGGGAAAGGGTGAGCTTTTAATGGAGAATGAGGGTAATCCAGGAGAAGTGGAGGATAAAGCAATTGTCTGAAAAAAAAACACAAGAAAGCATGCTATTAACTACTTACTTAAAAGGAAGAAAACCTGTAATATACATAATTTCTTATATATTATATACATATATGGTTTTATTGAACTTTTCCTATGATGCTCCAGCCAAGAGTCAAAGACCATCTAACATAAGCATTAATACTAGACATAAAATCCCTCCTTTGAGTTGTTGGCCATAGCTACCCAAGAGACATCCCTCCACCCCAAACAGCAACTCTTGCTCTTGCCTTTGCGTATGCCTGAGAGATATAAGGCACGTTTCTATTGCTGGAGACCATATTCACTTCAAAAACAGGGTCCATAGACCCTGAGATGGAACTAATATCAATGTCCCCTCTGAAGACTAGTTTTCACGATAACAGAAGGTACCATGCAGGCTTCCAAAGGAAGGAATCAACTAAAGTCCTACCCAGTTATATTGTCTATGAATCCCACCAATGGCTAGCATGGTGGGATAATCCTAATGGTGCAGGAGTGGTACACATACTTCTGTGGTAACTAACAATTCTCTAGTTGGACCTAAGATCCACTTTTCAAAGGGAAACCATGTCTAGTACTGGAAATGTAGCTAACTACTCAATGCTAGTGAAATCAAGGATATTGGAAGAAAATCTACAACCATTAAACTACCTAGCATGTACTAAACTAGCATAATTTCTCACAACAATCTATAAACATTTACCAATACAACCATAGATAAGTGGAGTCTTCCCTTCTCATAGGGGAACTTCTTTTTTGCAACAGACAGACTATAGAAAACCATAACCAGCCAGAGTGCAGAGTTGTCTCCAGTGGATACATCTATAAAACATTCTTGCACCCAAGGCTCAGGGAACATTGAGGAAGAGGGACCAGAGAGTTCTAAGAGTCAGAGCGTCAGGTAGTTTGCTGGGAATCTGAGTTTCTAGTAATATCAGAAGCTACACCCATAAATCACTCACATGATTGCTTAAATGTGAGCTGAACAAGGATGACAACAAGGACATGGCAAAATGGACATGAAGAATCCCAAAGGCCTTACCCCTACATAATTACAGGCAACTGAGGAAAGCTATGCCCAGGAGAGCTGCTCTTTCCTGTGGAGAAGCATACCAAGTGGTTTTCTAGTGCCAAATAGTTAGCCCTAAAAACATATATACAAGTAATAATGTACAGACTGAGCAGGTTATATTTTGAAGAGTGTGTGTGTGTGTGTGTGTGTGTGTGTGTGTGTGTGTGTGTATGTATGTATGTATGTACACATGAATTCATCATTTATTGGGACTTGGTTTGCTTCCCTGTTTTCCACTCTCGTATGACATTTCTGTGAACATTTGAACACATGTTTTGCAGGGTTGGATGGTTTCAGCTCTCCTGTTTTCCAAAGTTATTTTAGCAGTTAAAAGTATGATAGGAAATGTATAAGAATTCCAAGTTTTCCAGGTCCTCAGCTATTGTCCTTTTTCTTTCTGCATCCATATGTGTGTGAAGTGGAGTCTTCCTGTGGTTTTCATTGTGTCCATAATGGCCAGTGTTGGGTAATTTTTCTCTGGCCATACAGACATCATCGTTGGAGGAGGACTATGAGAATTTGTTGCTTAAGGTAAAGTTGAAGGTTCTCTTTTTAAACCTGTTTATGGTTGAATTTTAAGCTCTCCTTATAATTCTGATTGCTTCAGATCTCCTCATAATTAAATTCATTTTCTCCAAGATCAGTTTTGCTCATGTTTTATGTGTTTTCTTCTCTGTGCAGTTTTGTTGTTTAGACACACCCCTTCTATTTATGGAATTACATTGTCTTATATCCCACATAAAAGTGCATTTTTCTATGATTTTTCCATGAATAAAAATTTCACAATATAAAATATTTTTGAGAACGCAATTAACAACTATCAAAACTGTTCTTACTCATTATGATTACTTTGCTTAAAAGTAGTTATTTGACAAGTTTGTGATGTTCTTTCTCAGCTTGGTTCAAAATACTCTACTAATGATTAATATCTTCTGGAGTTCAAAGTAGGAACTTGGCCCTTATTCTAATTTTAGGTCAGATGAATTATGATCTATGCTTATTTCTTTAAAAAATTTCCAGTATATTTTGGGGTGGATACTGGGTAGAAGTAAAAATGTGTTATTCTGCCCTTTCTCTCCAAACCTGCTAATATTTCAGATTGAGTAAAATATATTAGTATACCACCATGTAGAAATCATTATGCATTTAGTCAAAAGAGAAATAAAGTTGACACCTTCAACCTTCTTTAGAAACTAGGTTGTTTTCGGAAATTCAGCAAATCTTCTGGAGTCGCTGGCGCTGGCGTGCAGCAGTAAGCCAAAGCCAACCAGAGAGTATGCCTCTCACTGAGTCCAGGCCCCAGTCTCTTAACGGCTGCTGTCAAAACTCCACCATTGCTTATAAAAATCTCAAAATAAAGCATTCAAGGCAAGTTCACAATGGCTCTATTCTGGTAATGCTACCCTCTTACCTCTGATGAAGTGCTGGTTTTCCGTTCGGGAACGTCGCCTTTGTATGGGTTCAAGTGTTAACCCAAAGACATAGAGTCAGCTCAAGTGGTGGGGGTCCAAGGATCAAGTTCTTTAATCCTCCAGCCAAGCGTCTAACCACCAAACCACACTGCCATTCTCTCTAATTACCTGTTAGGTGTAAAAATATGTCTTTGAGGTGATGAGATAAAATTAGAAGCTAGGTGATTGGCTTGGTCTTAATATCTGTCTTAGCCACTGAAATAAACAAACAAAAAAAAAAGCCACAAGGAACAATTGGGCCCAAAGGATTCTTTGGGAAAATAGAAAAAGTGGGTGGAGTCTGAGTAAATGTACACTGTGAGAGCAGACAGGCATTTAGGCATTTCCCTAAGACCCCCAAATTAGATGGTGTCTAAAGCTTACTGTAATCACGCTAACACCCAGAAGAGGCTAGGATGCTGTTTCTCTCTCTTTTTCAATTTGAGGGGACATTTCTCAAAATCCTCTGCAGGTCCTCAACAATTGTCCCTTTTCTTTCTGCATCCGTATGTGTGTGAAGTGGAGCCTTTCTGTGGTTTTCATTATGTGTCCATAATGGCCAGTGCTGAATAAGTTTTCTCTGGCCATACAGACATCGTCTTTGGAGGAGGACTATGAGAATTTGTTGCTTAAGGTAAAGTTGAGGGTTTACCGATGAAGGGTTTATCATCAAGGGGTTTATTTATGTTATTTGATTTTGTTAATTTGAAGTGTAGAATACATAGGAAAATAGGATTTAAAAATATTTCTCTCAAACCATCTTATTATCTACTGGCAATAAGTTTAGCAATGAAATCATGAACATTGCCATAGGATGGGTTATTAAAAATATGGGGTGGGGTGGGTTATTAAAAACACAGGGGGCCTTGGGTCATAGTAGCTTCCACTATTGCTATCATGAGGCAAGGAACGCTTGAGCAGCCCTGTGAGTTCTAATTACAACATTTGCTTATAGAGCTGACCCAGGTAGGCACTTAACCTTGCCTTCAGTATCTGTAAGAAGGACTATGAACCTGTGGCTTATCTATTTTGTCAAAATTATAAAAATGAAGTACTGGGGATTTTGAAAAATGACCTTGAGAACTTTTACGTTCTCTTAAAGACTATATTTTGAAGTGAAACGTCTTAAGGAAAACAAAGAAAAAAATTTCCGTGTAATATTTTCCCCTTCTTTTGAAGGCAAAGCAGACTGGATTTAGCTAACTGGTATGCTTCTTTATCCCACTAGAGGGTGGTCCTGTCACCTGCATGGTCCGGAACACACAGGATGTGGGAAAGCACTCGGAACAGAAAGCACATGTGCAGGGTTTTATCTCCTGTGACTCTGCCACATTCTGACCCTATTAGCTTGCCTTCCATCCCTTGCCTCTCATACCTTTTCCAGCTTTTCTTTTGTGGCGATGGCTCTCTAGGAAGCTAGTATGTGGCATGCACACACAGCTGTAAAAGTGAGTCTACAGGAATTTAATGGTGCATAGCTTAAACTTCAACATGGTTCTTAGTTCCAGATAAAGATGATGCCCCAGGTCAGTACATTAATGGATGTGCCTGGGTCGTTACCATCGGCAAAGCATAATATCACATTTCAAAAACACAAAGGAGAAACGTAAGAATCTATAAAGGAATGGAGATGGCTCTGAATTGTAGAGACCAAATTATAGAATTTTTGTGGTTTTAGAATTGTCGTTTTATTACTTCAAAATGGATTCAAGTAAGTTTAAATAAAGACACAGTGAGAGAACTTGGAATTCACAGCCTCTTCCAGCCACACACTCACAACTTCAGTATAAACCAGACCAAAGGAGAAGAACCCCCCGTCCCCCTCCACTAGCTTTGTTGCCTACAGTCTGGAGACAAATTCTAGACCAAAGAATAAAAGGGGAACTTAAACAGAGTGTGGTATTCTGTCTGGGTAGAGGAGAACAAACTGGAAATCCAGGGAGGCCCCATTCTTACAGCGTACGGGAAGGGATATGACAAAGAAAAAAGTCATGACTGAAGATCCCAGAGGCTCCAGACAGAGAAGCCTGAATAGCTGACCGAGCAATAACTTCCAACAGACACAAAAGAAGTTTTAGAAACATCCCCAGCATTGACCCAAAGTTGAGAGCAGTTTCTGTTTCCATCAGGGTGATAGCATGCCCTGGCATGAGACAAGGGCAGACTTCTTTAGAGTCCGATGCTTCACCTGTGTATCTAAATTAGTTGTAGACTGAGGTCTTATCCAGTCCTGACACGAAAAGCTTAAAGAAAATCTTAAATTAACCTAATTGGTTCTAAGTAATTTATTTACATGCTAAGAGAAAATAAATACTATTTTAGATAATACAACAAAATCTAGCAAGCATCACACGGCATCCATAATCACTACCATTTGATGAACTTCTACAAAGGAAGTTCTGACTAATAACCAGGAGAGACGTCAGTCATTAGAAGTGTAACTCTAGATGGTGCAGGCGATAGATGGTGAGCCACCTCCACAATTGTTCTTTATCTCAGAATCAGGGGAACTGAGTGACAGGAGAGATGAACATGGCTATGAAGAAACCAAAAGGCTTGAGAAGAAGCCTTACAGAACCAAGAGGTGAAAATGCAACACCAGAAACAAGAATTCCTTCAGTCGAGTTATCAGGAACTTGATGCTTTGTTTATAGACTTAAAGATGAGTGACCACAGTGACAAAAAATTAGAAATACCTGAAAATGCAAGACAGAAGAAATAAAGACTACAAGGTAAAAAGAAAAACAAACCAACAAAACTCCTCATGATGGTGAGAGGAGTTCAAGCAGATCCACGGCTAGAGCTCTAGAATGATGGGTATAAGCAGGATGCACTCGGGGACTTTAAGTATGTTTTTGTTTTTTTGTTTTTTTTTGTTTTTTTGTTTTTGTTTTTAACTTAACATTTTCTGTTTAATGGAAAGTTGCTTTTTACATATGACTTAGAACATTTTTGTTAACATTAAGACTTCATAAGAAAGTTAAATAAATAACCCCATTACAAGAAGAAGCAATATAAAATAAGTACAAACCTGTGAACAAATGACATTTTCAAGTGGCACTATGGAACTGTATAGTCTACAATGATATTCATATTGGACTGTGAGCCTAGAATCACATTGGCTTCTGCACAATAACAAGGAAATCATCAGACAGAAATCAATAACTTTATGCTGTGAATAATCAGGAAATTTTATATTTGTGACTATGCTTATCTTACAAAATCTATAGAAGAGAAGAATTTATTTCCAAACAAAGAGTTGAGCCTCATAGGAACAACTTGTTGTGAGTTGGGGAAGGCTATGCAGAACCTCTCTGCAAGGAGAAACCATGCCCCTCAGCCAGACCTTCTCAATGGTTGAATTCAGAAACATGGAAAATGCTTAGACATAGACTATACTCCAGAATTTTTATGATAAGCAATTGTAATAGATAAATCAACCTTTCTGAGATAGTTCTTAGCTTCATACAATATAGCTATTTTTAAGTCTTATATTTTGCCATGTGTTTTAGACGAATTCAAAAGTCACAGTCATTTCCTCAAATACTCTCTGACCTTGTAATGTTTTAAGGGTCCATTGAGTGGATTTCTACTGTGATTATTTAAGTAATTTTCAATGTTTTTATCAATTTTAGAATAGCTCCAAATAGATCATTGAGTTAAATAAGTTATCCGGTACAGCTGGGATCTGAAGGGTAAAGAAATGTGGTCTTTGTAGATTTTCCTTTTATCTCAGATGACTCACACAGTCTGTTCTTATTGAAAGAAAAAGGGAATGGAAGAAAGTTTAAGTTAAAGGCATCAAAACTTTTTTTTTGTTTTGTTTTTTTCGATACAGGGTTTCTCTGTGTAGCCCTGGCTGTCCTGGAACTCACTCTGTAGACCAGGCTGGCCTCGAACTCAGAAATCCGCCTGCCTCTGCCTCCCAAGTGCTGGGATTAAAGGCGTGCGCCACCACCGCCGCTGAAAACTTTCTTAAATAGAAATCATTGATGAGGAAAGAGTAACACTAAAAAGATCAATGGACAGACGGACATCATTAGTAAAAATTCAAAATTATAATCACACAAACTATAGTTTCTACAAGAAAAGAAGCATGCATTGACATCGGTATCATCTGCCTGTAAACTGGTGGGAGCGGGTGGGTGCGTGGGTGGTTGAGCATCCTCAGAGAAACAGGGGGAGGGGATGGGAGTTTGAGGAGGGGAAAAGGGGAAGGGGGATAACATTTGAAATGTAAATAAATAAAATAACCAATAAAAAATATTAAAAAACCCACAAAAAGTCATGCCAGGCTTTGTCCAAGAGGTAATAAATAAAAGTAATGGGAAAATATAAAAAAATTTCCAATAAACTTCATTTCATAAAGAAAAAAACCCAAATCCAGTAAGTAAAATCAATATTGTATTTGCCACAGCTTTAAATTTATTGTAAGAAAAATTTGTAGCATAAAACAATTCCAGGGTGGATGGAGCACTGGAGAGATGGCCCAGTGGTTAAGCGCTCTTTCTTAACCTAGGTTGTCTTCCCAGTACCCACATGGTGGCTCACAATCATTTGTAGCTCCAGTTTCGACGCCTTCTTCTGGCCTCCTCTGGTACTGCATACATCTGGTACACACACAGTCATGCAAAAGACATATCCATAAGATAAAAATAAATAAATCTTTAAAAAAAATCTCTTTAAGTACAAGAGTATCATATGGTTTATAGAGTACATAAAAATTAAAATGAAAGTAAAAAAAATAGCTCAAGAGAAAGAACATGGGAATAGAAGTAGCATTACTTCAAAGGTCCTATTATACCCTATGTGAATGCATGTATTTGTACGCCCAAGGGAAACTAATCCCAAACCCAGAGGAACAAGATATGTAATTAATAGGGAATAACAATAGTAATTTTAAAGATATTTACTCTAAGAGTTAAACATAAAGCCAAAATAACCAGACTAGATAGGTATGTGGGCACAAACTTGTGATGCTTATAACTCTACCACCCTAGAGTCAAGGGAAGGGAGACTGCAAGATCATAGCCATTGTGGGCCACACAGGAGTTCTAGACAATCCTGGCTATATGTGGGACCCTGTTTCAGAAAACCAAAGGGGTAAGAATGTCGCTCCATGGTGGAGTGCCTGCTTAGCATTCACAAAGACCTGGTGAGTTGGATTTCTAGAACTAAAATGAGTCTGCAATTTAATTTAATGTGAATTTAATATGTATGAAATAAACTTAACTGCTACACAGAGTGACATTAACAGGATTAGCTATGTACTATCCCAGAAATCCACTAAATACAAACAGGACTTTGAAAAGGTTGAGTGTTCAATAGTTGAGTGAGCTTAAGTACTAGGCGGAAGGAAACTTACGCAGCTCGATTAATAACAGAATGGGCAGGTTTGAGAATCAGATACATTACATATGTCACGATGGATAGAAGCAACCATTTCTCAGTGACAGTGGGGATGGTTCATGGAGCATACAACAATCCTACATATGCATTTACAATATTGATTGAAAGTAAGGACAAAGGTGAGGGGAGGGACCTGCTCACAAATGGATGGCTTGGAAGAGACCCAGTAAGTTTAGAGTCGTGCAGTGTCCTACAATTTGAATATTGATGTAGTCAGATACATTTTGCTGAATATGTGCCTATCTCCTCCTAGTTTATAATCTTCATGAAAGGCTCAAAACCAAGGGAAACAAAGACACAAGCAAGTCCACCAGCATTCCAGAAAGCTCTTGTAAGGCTTGTATTCTCAAGGAGGCAGTTGGGAGCCTTTATCAATCTTGGAGCAGACTTGACTTGGGTTTTCGACTGTTGTGTCTTTTCTTGCTCTCCTGACTTCTGTTGACTCCCTGTCGGGTATTTTCACCATACCCCACTGCGTTTCATCTTCTTCGTCTCTGTACTTTTTTTCTAACAAGTCCTGCACTCTGCGTCTTATTTCTCACAGATGTCTGCCCCACAGTTCTCTTCTTCACTGTGTCTAATCTGCTATCACATGCATTGACGCACCATACATTTCAGTTATTTTAAATTAGTATGAGGAGGACATTAAGAACCCAGTTCTCTGGTGATAGTCTACATGCAATCATTTTTATATCTTGTTACTCTGTTGTCCTATTTCAATTTATTTTTCGGGCTTGAAGTTTTATTTCATTTAGGTCTATGCATGTTTGAGTTTATGTGCATTCTGTACCTGCAGGAGCCACAAGAGTCCAGAAGAGGGCACCAGATGTTCTGGAACTGAAGTTGCAGGTGGTTGTGAACCACTGCAAGAGCAGTAAGTACTCATAGCCACTGAGCTAACACATTAAGATTTAAAATTTGCATTGACAGTCATTGGTCTTTTGTGACAGTGATTTTTTCTTCTCTAGTCTTAGCATTTACTATAATAATTTTATTTTAACCAAATGCTGGGTATTCTGCAAGAAAAATTTCAGAGGCCTTGATGATAACTTCCACAGCTATTTTCTTGAATTTGTGGATTCAAGGATGGAAGTCAGTCTGTGTGGACATGGTACACTGTCAGTTGGTCCTTAGTCCTTAGGATAGACTCATGTGGACCCCAGCTCTCATCAGAGATATTTCTCACTGTTAACCATCTTTTGGGAATGAGGGTTCTACAAACTGTTCAAAACTCTATTTCTTTTTCTGAAAAAATCGATTGAGAAAATAACTCATACATCACTGACTACTTAATGTATACTCTTCAATGAGCCTTTATAGTGTTTATATAAGAGAAACTATAAAAATGAAGAAACAGAACCATCAGTGCCCACAGTCTCTCCTCTCTTCTTTGGCAGCCCCCAGCTCCATGACTTGTGTGGATTAACTGGCATTTTCTAGAATCAGTTCTTGATCATTTCATAGTTGATGTTAGTCCTTTGGAAAATAAAGGCCGTTGTAAGATCTCCCCATCTTCTCCTCCCTCCCTCTCTTTCCTTTCTTTTTTCTTTCTTTTTAGAAACCTATTGCCCTTTGGCCTGTATCAGATCCCTACCTGTGCACTCTCTGTCTTCTCTTGTTTGGTTTTTAGAGGAACCCATGTGTTTGAGTCGATGGTGGTATCCTCCAGGGAGTTATATCTATATACATGTTGGGGGAAGAAGTTTCTCTAAAATCTGTTTTGCTTGTTGGCTCTCTTGCTTTCTGTTTGCCATTTTTCTGTTTAGTAACAGAATGTGTGATGTCATCTGGGTCCTTTTATGTTTATAATTATATAACACATCATACATGTGCATGAAATTTTGTTTGTGGTTATTTATCTCAAGGTTGCAATGAAATTTCTACCATTATCAGTGCTTTCTATTTTCCTTCAATAATATTTTTAAGTTTTACTACATTCATTTATTTATGTGTGTGTGTGTGTGTGTGTGTGTGTGTGTGTGAAGTTAGAGAACAGCCTGTGGGAGTCAATTCTCTCTTTCCACCAAGAATTAGATTCATATCAAATTGGTGGCAAATGCCTTTAATAGCCCAATACATTTCAAAGTTCTACTGTATTATTTTTAATTGTGTATGTGTATGTGTGCATGTGCATCTGTGTAGAATTATGTGCATGTGAATGCAATGTCTATGGAGTCTAAGAGAGGGCGTCATCCTGGAGCTGAACTTACAGGCAGTGTTGACTTATGTGTTGGGAATGAAACTCCAGTCCTCTGTAAGAACAGTGTACACTCTTAGCCACTGAACTCTCTCTCTAATCATCTCTCTAGCTCCATCCTTTAGTAATATTTTGGCCAGTTCCTACCTCTCCCTTCATTTGTTTTACTACATGGCTTATAATTTGGACTTGTGGTGTCTTTTGGTTGTTTGACTTCTCAGAGCTCTAGATTCCAATGCTTTCTGCTGTCATCACACCGCTGACGCTGTGTCCTATCTATTTCTCTGACTCCCACCTGCTGTGTTTTACCCTGACCCCTGGGAGGTCTGTTGGTCTTTGGTGGTTAGCAGAGGATGTGGGTAGGGTTCTCCTCTTGTCTGTAAGCTTCTGCTCTGTGGTTCACTTGCATGTGATGCCACTGTTCTGGGCTCAAGCTCTGTGTCTGCTGTATCAGGTGTCAAGGTTCTTCTGTCTGCTTTATGGGCCACGAAGTACAACAGAATGGACTGGGTTACACTGCAGAAAACAGTTTTTAGCTCCACATCCCTTCCAGAGAGTGATTTCCACTTTGGTGTCTCTCTGCCTGTGTGCTGGGCCCTTGGGCACCTTTCCTAAGCCCCAGTGATTTTTTTTTTTTTGGACAGGAATTCAGGCAGATTTGGTACACAGACTTTGCCTCTTTGTCTTTCTGACGTTCTTTGGCTGTTAAACTCTACCTTACCCGATATTTCAACATTTTGGAAAGTTTAACCTTTGACATCCCACACTTTGACCAGTTCATGCTGTGGTTTTTCCATTGTTAACTTCTTAAAGTTTTTGCAATTAGATTTATTCATTTCATGTGCCAGTGTCTAACATGCACAATGCTTGGTTCCAGAGGAGGTCAAAAGCGTGTCGATTCCCCTGGAACTCAATTGCAGATGGCTTTAAACCACCTTGTGGATCTTGGGAATCAAACCTGGATCCTCTGCCATAGCAAGAAGTACTCTTAAACACCAAGCCATCTCTCCAGCCCTGCCACTGCTCTCTTTAGGAGTCTCTGTGTAGGGTGCTAAGCACCTAACACCGGCAGTTGTCTCCTCATTCTTGTTCTCTATTGGAGAACACTGTTTCCTGCAGGTTCCAAATGCCCTGGAAGGTTCTTGTCTCTTTAAGTAATTAGAGTGTGTGTGTGTGTGTGTGTGTGTGTGTGTGTGTTTATGTGTGTGTGTGTGTATCCTACAGGATCACTTTATTTTTGTAGCTAGTAGCGTTTTCCTTTGCCTATGTTAGTATTCCGTGGTAGAATTTTTCTTTACATTTGTTTTTTTTATTGCTGTATGTATTTCTTTTAGTGGAGATAAGCCTTTTAGATTTCTGGTTTTCCTCCTGTCAGCTAAGGTAACTGTGTCTTTCAAGACATTCGTTTACTTTGTCCCAGTTGTCAAGTTTACTGGTATAAATGTTTCTGATATTAATAATTGATTTCAGCTCTTCTGTTTTCCTGGTTGGCTGCATTGATTTTTATTGACCATTTCCAGAAATATCTCGTTTCCCTGTTATATTGATGTCAGGTTTATAAAGTCTTTATTTGTGCTTCTATTATTGTACTTCTTTTAAGTCCTGAAGGTAAAAGTGCCCATCTAAGTCCTGAAGGTAAAAGTGCCCATCTAAGTCCTGAGGGTAAAAGTGCCCATCCTGATGTTAGATCTTTGCATTTAGGAGCATACTTAGCAGCATCACACAGAGTTTTGATAATTTTTTAGTTTGTATGTGCTGTGAGGACTGGGGTCATGCATACGAGTGTGCAGGTGCATGTGGCCATGTGCATACACGTGGAGGTCAGAGGTAGGAGTCATGTGTCTTCCTCTATCTCTCTCCCTGCCTTATTGCCTTGACATTGGGTCTCTCACTAAACCCAAAATTCATAGTTCAGGTTTGGATGAACCCACGGCCATTCATCAATGCCAAAGTTGCAGGAATGAAGAGCTATGCCTGACTTTAACATGGATGCTGGAGAATGGAATCAGGTTCTCATACTAATTCATGGACTTGGGCTATTTCTTATTTTACACACAAGCAACTCAGAAAAGTTTTCTTTAATTTCCAAACCATTTTGAATTTACCTGTACCACTTCTATCATTTGACTCTTAATTTTATCCTGTTTCATCAGAGAACATCAGCTGTATGATTTGGATCCATGTACAGGTACTGAGAATTGATGGTGGGCTCATTGTTTGGTCTATCTTGAATCTTCCTGTGCCCTTGAATACAGTATGGTGGTGTGCTTATGTGGAGGGCTCTGTGCTTCCAGATTGCTGATTTGATCAGCAAGTTGCCTGATAATGAAACTATGTTCAGTGATGTGTGTGCATGTGGAGGCCCAAGATTGACATCAAGGGTGTTTTTAGCTTACTCATTGAGGTAGGTAGGGTCATAATTGAAGGCAGAGCTCTCTAATATGGCTAGTCTGGCTCGGCAGCTTGCTTGCTCTGAGAATTCTTTCTTCTTAGTGTAGGAATTATGGGCAGGAGTTCATGATCACTTGGCATTTATGTAGGTTCTGGGAATGGGAACTCTGACTCTCACACTGTCACAAGCACTCTGTCCACTGAAGAATCTCCCAGCCTTTCTGCTGTTATAACTACAAATTTCAACTATTTACATTTAATACATAAGGTTAAGTTTAAATTTACTGTGTTGTCACTAGTTAGCCACTGGTACCATTATTCATTCATTCTCCCCTCTGCAGTTATTCTTTCCTTTGAAAATTTCGACATTCCATTTTTATAATTAGCTTGTTGGTAAGTCTTTCTTTGTATAATGTCATGCTCGTCACATAGGATGAGTTTCTCTGCAGTACACAACAACCATATCATAATATGTGTTTTTAAGAGTCAATGTTACTTAAATTTTTGTAGTGATTATGGTTGGTTTTTATAGTTCTCTGTCTCTCTGTCTCTGTCTCTGTCTCTGTCTCTCTCTCTCTCTCTCTCTCTCTCTCTCTCTCTCTCTCTCTCTCT
>JADRCC010561284.1:0-15726 GCA_019843855.1 Hylomyscus alleni
TTGGTTGGTGGTTTAGTCCCTGGGAGCTCTGAGGGCATTGGTCAGTCCATATTGTTGTTCATCCCAAGAGGTTACAAACCCTTCAACTACATTGGTCCTTTCTCTAACTCCTTCATTGGGGACCCTGTACTCAGTTCAATGGATGGCTGTGAGCCTCTACCTCTGTATTAGTCAGGTACTGTCAGTGAATAAATACAAATTCCTTTAGCTTAGTAGTTAAGTACTTGAGGAAGTTTATTTTTTTCCTTATAAATGACATCACATCTGTTGACATGATATGGTAGTATCTGTCTAGAAAATTTTTTATGGTATTATTTGATCACGGTAGTCAGAAAATGGTCCTACAATGATCCCCATGTCCTAATTGCTAAAATGGAAGAACAAGGACTTTATACACACAATGAATCTAAGGTCCTGCAAACAGAGCAGCTTTCCTTAATTATCTGTTCATCCCAGTTGTCATAGACCTTTAACTGATATAGGAGTGCGTAAGATTCAAAGAAAGGGATGTGATGACAGATTCGTCTTGGAAATCACCATGAAAATGTCTGCTGCCAGCTCTGAATACAGAATCAGAGTGGGTCAAAGACTGCTGTCACAGCCCTAGTAACTAACAATACAGATTCTTCTCTGGGGCTTCCAAAAAGGAATGTAGTCCTGATGACACCTTGACTTTAGCCTAGGGATATCTATTCGTGTTTGCTTTGAGTTTCAGGATTAATTTAGACTGTTTAAGCCATTAAATTTGACATTTTATTCTATAGAAGTAATAGGAAATTAGTGCTCTAACCGCAAGAAGAACGTCTTCACCACAAACGCAACCGTTTTTTGCCTCCCTAAGCACCATCTTTATTTTGGCCAACAGAATCATAGAAATAATATTTTACATGATGTTTATGTGGATAGCTAAGAGTTTTAGCTCTATAGAGGGACTCTATCTAAATGAAGAACAAAATTGGTAAGTTATGATGTTTAGCAAGTGTTTTTTAATTTGCTTAAAAGATACATTTGTGGTTTGGAAATGGGTTATAACTTATACTCCAAAGACACTTCATTTTCTTATCTTTAGTGTTGAACTGGACTTTTTACCAGTTTTGGAACTGTTTTAAAAATGAACTTTTAAAGGTGTCTATATACTTGCATCACACTAAGCTTCTCTTGTGTTAAATATTGCTAGAGATAAATGAAGCATCAGCTCTGATTTGAAGGCAATCTTCTTTTTTCTTATACAGAATTACATACCCATGCTATTCATTTTAATAACCTGATAGATGATTTTTAATGGTTTCTCTAAGGTATGAGGCCAATATAAGCCAAAGTTGTGAAATATAAAATTTCTTAAAAGATAATGAATATTTACATGTAAATATTATATGAAAAATCAAATGTATACTGAATGAATTGTGTATTGGTCATTAGTAACTAATATGTTACAGAAAATATAAAATGAATGATATTTAAAAATCTTTTCACAAGATATTTATTAAACAATCATTAACTGCTTAGGTATTCTAAATGTTACTAATTACTACTAGATAGCCAAGATATGAAGGCTAAGAAGAAAATAGGATATCCGATCCCAGGACACTGTTTTACTTGATATATGTCACACAAAATCATACAGCTTTTCCAGCTCAATTTTATACAGATGACTAGCAGTAGAACATAAAAGCGTTTAGTACTGAATATGAATATTAAGTCAGAAAGCATAAAACCAATAATGAAGCTGAGAATTCTTGTCTCAAAATCCCAAGAAGAGTCAAAGCAGGGAGAATGTGCTTCTGGTACTGGTGAGATCAGACAGTTTCTTAAAAGTGTCTCTCATTGCCAGCCTACAGACATCTTACTTAATGCAAAAGAGACAATTTAAAGGAGAGAGATGGGAAGTTGGTGTTTTAGCCCTGCTACCCAGTACTGCAGATTATTCATGTGTGGGTATGGATTTCTTGAAATGTGGCCATATGCAATTAATGTGTCTAGTGACTTCAGACTACACAGGAGATTTTGAAAATAATAGGAAAAGTTATGATTCTCAACATTGTATTTACCCAGGGGCAAAGAACTTTGTTATTGTTATCATTATTAATTAGATGCATTCTTTATAAACTTTATGTATGTGTATACTGCTACGCATCACCACTAAATCCCTTCCCTGCTGCCTCTACCCCTCCCTTCACTCTCCTTCCACTCCTGCTATCCCTCCCTCCCATTTATGTCTACACTTCTGTGCTGCCTAATTTTATATCAACTTGACACAAGCTGGAGTCATTTTGGAAAATGAACCCTCAATTGAGAAAATGTGCTCAAAAGCTTGGCCTGTGGCAAAGCCTATGGTGCATTTTCGTGATTGGTTTCTGCCTACAAATTCCTGCTTTGAGATCCTGCTGGAGGATAAACTGTAAGATGAAATACCACCAACACCCCATACACACAAGTTGCCTTTTGGATTATGGTATTTTTAGCGCAGTTTTGGAACCTAACTAAGACTATATTTCAATTGTTCTCTTGATTAAATGCTACATATCTTAAATGACTTAATTAAATCAATTCATTTTAAAAAAGGGTTGTAAATTATTTAAACTACTTATTTACTTCTTGTTCATATTTTACTACAACTGGAAGATGTTACTACATATTTTATAATCTGCACAATATTTTAAGATATATACATTGTTGAATAATAGAGTTAGATATACGTATTGTTGATTTAAATTCATATAGTGAAGTATGTATTACCACACCTTTTTTAGCTTTCAAAAATACACTGTATAGTCGTTATAACCTGTAACTTTTGCTCCAGAGATCCAGATCCCTTCTTTTACATGTATGCACAAACACACACACTCACACACACACAACACATACAGAGAAAGAGACAGAGAGCGATACACACACACATGCTCACAAGAGTAAAACGTAAGTATAGCTTAAAGCAACACAAAATATGCTGTTCAGTTTCTGTTTGTTTTGAGTGGCACATGGTTGAATATGCATGAGAAGAGTGAGTGCTTAAGCAGCAGTCGGAAACATCTGCTTATAGAATATTTTCCTGTGAAAGATTAAGAAAAACAAGTGTGGCTGCTGTTAAAAGATGCCCTGACAACACTATTCTGGATATTGGAGGCGAGCCTAGCCTTTAATGGCTGAGCAGTCTCTCCAGCCTGGCCCACTGCTCTTTACAAGGCTAGATAGTAATATATTTTGTATTGCTGAAAGAATAACATTTTAAACCACATGTGATATCTAAAGAAGTGACAGGCTTATTGTTTTATTGTGTGTGTGTTTGTGTGTGTGTGTGTGTGTGTGTGTGTAATTTAGATCAAAGCCAGATGTATGAATATGCTTACCCCAAATCTCTTATGTCTATGTAATACAAAACTCTAGGAAATCATTTTTCTCAACAGGACTTCCACTTATGTTATCAATAGATACATCCAGCAATACTCAATCTCACCATGCAAGCAGATAAACAAAATTTGAACCACTGTGAACTGGCCTTGGCTATTTTGGGCAATAAAAACAAAAGTTTAATAATGTCTAATATTGTTTATAACAGTTATTTTTAAGAACAATATAATTTGTTACAAATTTTAGCTATAGAAATTGACATGAGCCATAAGATTTATTGAACTTTTAATAAAATACTAGACATATGTTTGATATGTAAAGAACACAAAATCATATTACAATGAGTGCTAAAATCACTAACAGGGCTTAATAGCATATGAACACAACAGCTTTGGAGATAGACTTATCTGTGTTAGACAACAAAACCTTCTTCTGTATAGCACTCAGTTTTACTGTGCCTCTAAACCTGGTTTATAGCATGAAAGCAATATTAGCATCTACCTTGTAGATCTATTATATAAATAAATTATTGACAGTTTTTAAAGGGTACCTGAATATAATGTTTTTAAGTTGAATGTAACATAAACAGTGAAACAATTGGTTCAATATTGGCATATTCATGCTGTGAAATAACTTCTATTCATTATTTTATGTGAGCTGTGATATTGCACATGTAGAGAAGTGAGGTCATACATTAACTGTATGTGTCATTCGGGTCTGCTTTGTGTTGTCATAGAAAAGGACTAAAATATGTGAACATGAATCCATTTAAGTGAAAATTTGTTTAAATATAATTCTGTTAGCTTTATTTTTTTTCAAATATTCCTGAAGTATGTTTGGAATAAAACTAGGTTTTAATATAAAAATCCTAAAAGTTGATATTTTTCTTCAGAGAAAATGGACATGATACATTTTTGAGACAGTAGATGTTGGAGTTTATCATTGCCTTTTGAGATTTGAAGCTTAGCTAATTGATACATAGCAGATCATTTCTTTACAATCACCCCTTAACCTATTGCTACAGGAGAGCAAGCAAGCTGCTGCAGGTCACGCCTGACTGGAGAGCACAGGTGGATATACTGTCACTAATTAGATTCCGCTGGACATCTTTTTTCTCAGCACAAGGCTAAAGAAATATCTGGGGCACTGTTGCTTCAAGACCTGTATTTGGCATAGCATGTTGTTATACTTTATAAACAATGGCAGTAACATGTTTCAAATGTTGGCATTAGAAGTTACGAAAATAATTCATCCTTTAAAAAGGTGACAAGGAGAAATGATTGTGTAACTTAGTTTTTTTTTGTGGAGTTATAATACTGAAAACATGTTAGAATTGCATTCTGACACAGTGCCATACATATCCAAAATAGAAAGTATATATATTTGCCAAAATAATGATTAAATGAAATATTGTATCTCTACAATCTGAGAAATCCTGAAATACAAGACCAATTTAAAGAAACATGAAAACTATTTCAAATGTAATATTTGTAAACAATCCCAGATGAATGGATTTTATCAGTTAAAGTGAATTTTTAATTTTGAAAATATTTCTAATGCCTTCATTAGAAGGCTGTGTAGTGTGAACTTTTTATGGTAGTGAATTTTCTAAATACTAGGGATAAAGGAAGAGAAAAATTTACACAAATGAAAACCATCACTGGGTTTTAATTATATATGTTAATATACACACACATATATATGTATATTCCTGATGAATTTTTGACAGAGATGTTGTTCAACTTAATTTATTAAATAAATAGAACATGTGTCAAAATGTGTAAAATAATTAAAAGATAAGGAAACAGCAAATGTCAGGTTACACATTCAAATTTGTAAAGCTAAGAAGGAACCATTAGAAATTAGGAACCATTAGAGCATCATTCAAGTGTGCTCTTTTAAGACTACTGCACAGTAGACACTGCCTGCGCCTGCCCCACTGCTTGCCCTTCAGGTTACAATGTGGAGATTGACCTCCGGTTGCCACTTCACATCTCTATTTAAAGTCTTTCTCTAGAATAGGTTGAGTGAAAATAATGAGGAATTAACATATTTATGGCTCACTCTCCAAGCAATTACTTGACAGACTTAGTATATAAGTGGCCTAACTCTGGTACAATCCGTGGTCTAATGCTGTAAAAGTGCTTAGTATTCAAGCATGGCGTTTTATCCTCTGGAGTGGTGCAGTTATCAGTATTCATTCACTAGCTGCTCTCTTTTATGGGTTATCTGTCCTTGCTATTGTTCTAGTATCTGCTTTTGTTTTGTTTTGTTTTTTTGTTTACTCTATCACTGAAAAAATATAAGGGAAAGAATAATTAGGTGGAAAGCAATGAAAGAAAATTTATATCACCTATTCTTAACATTTGATACCCAAGTCTTTTTAACACATTTGTGGTTAAAACATCTAAATAGATCTTACAAAAATTTAATTCAATTTATACTGAAAGTGTTCAAAATGAATATATATATATATATATATATATATATATATAATAGTTTATACACTGGCAAAAATAGTAGTACATAGCTTTGCTGTGATTAAAACTTCATCCCAGTCATGAAGAGAAAATTATTATAAAGATGACGCTCATAAGACAAGCTAGCATTGTGGGCAGTGGTGGCACATGGCTTTAATCCCAGCACTTGGGAGGCAGAGGCAGGCAGATTTCTGAGTTCAAGGCCAGTCTGGTCTACAGAGTGAGTTCCAGGACTGCCAGAGCTACGCAGAAAAACAGTCTCAAAAAAACAAAAACAAAAACAAAATCCTTCTTTTAATAATTATTGTTTAGATTATAGAATGTAATGAGGATTTATTTTTCTTTTGAATTAATCCTAGCCTATCCCTTCTTTAGAAATTAGAAGATTGTATCTCATTTAGGAAAAAAAGCCAAACAATAGTTATGTGTATTTAGGTAAAGAAGATGAATATAAGTGCACAGTAGACATTGCTAGTGCATTTTTGTAGTTAATGAGCACAAGGCATTGTAATAAAAATAAAGAAGAATATTACTAGAGTTGTAAGCTCTGTATTCCCTCACTGGGAATAATACTTCTCTTACAGATATTCATGATACAAGACAGAATTAGAGAAATCAAATGTTTTTTCTAATGAGACCAATAAAATAAAACAGTTTATTTTATGAACAATGAATAGATTTGTGACTTTATTGTTTTCCTTCCATTGAAATAATCAGTGCTGTCAAGATTGGGAAATAGGAATGAAAGGCACCTAAGTCATCTGTCTTTCTAAAAGCATGTATTGAGAAGCATAGCTCATATATACAGTTCGTACCTAAGGCTAGGAGTTAGAGGCCTTAAGATATAATAGTAATTTCTCAATGTCTTTTTGACAGTACTTTTTGCGGGCAAAAGCCAGAAAACTAACTTTAACTGAAGCAAAAGTAAAATGCATTGTCTCATGCAATTGAAACTTTCCTAGTGAAACACACAGGTGGATCCTGAGATTTAAATAGTGCCAAGAAAATTTAGCCTCATTCTATCCCCAGATTATATGTGGCACTTATTTTCATACAAGCATCCTTCATACAGACCCCAAAACACAGCTGATAAATACAGACTGGAAAAATAGGATGAACTCGGGTGCTTGAGAGATTTACAAAGATCATGTAATAACCATCGCTAGTTCTGATGTCCCTTGTCCTCTCTGGGTTTTTTTTTAAATAACCCTCAAAAGCACAAGTAACTGGATAGGAACCTTATAGCTGCCCTAAGAAACATCAAAGGGTTATGCAGACAAGAAAACTAAGAAATTCCAGGCAGAAGGACAACAAACATCCACTATAATTAGGAGAACAGTTGAACAAAAATATGATATGATAACTAAAAATATACTTGGCACAACCATGTCCTCAAAAATAGAGCAATATTTATTCTGGTATGCCTCAATGGTATGAGTTAGCACCACTACTATCTTTGTTTGCTTGTTTGTTTGTTTGCT
Organism: Hylomyscus alleni; assembly: GCA_019843855.1. Classification (NCBI taxonomy): domain Eukaryota; kingdom Metazoa; phylum Chordata; class Mammalia; order Rodentia; family Muridae; genus Hylomyscus; species Hylomyscus alleni. Next base: position 7,310 of record JADRCC010561284.1, read on the forward strand.
TGTTTAGAGACAGATTCCAACATCATACCACAGACTGGATTGAATTCACCAGCTCAAACTGGCCTCTAAATCATAGCAATCTCCCTGTCTCAGCTTCCTGAGTGTTGGCACCAGAAGCATAAACCACTCTGCTGAACTCTATTCACTGTTTCTGCAAATAAAGTTTTACTGTAACATAGCCAAGCCCATTCATAATGTTTTATCACTGGTTGTGTTTTTTGTTTTTTGTTTTTTTTTGTTTTTGGCAGAATATCAGAAGAAACAAGTAATAAGAAAAGAAGCAGTGTGACCTTCAAGTCCATGTTGTTTATTTGGTCTTTCAAAATAATAACTTGTTGAACCTTGCTTCAAAGATTTAAGGACAAAATCGTAGAAATAACTGGGTGCACTATAAAGAGTAGTGAAAGTCCAGAAAGCACCAATTCATTGTGCTTCTCCAGGCAACACCTCTTTTCAGTCCTCTCCACGCTAGTCTTCATGATATCTGTGGCTGCTTACATTTTTGAGGAGGGACATTCACCCTTATGTTTCATGTTAACCATTATTTGCCCATTTTTAGAGTTTTCAGTTCATTTTCTACCATCATGCAATTTGTCTCACAAACTTTATTTGTGCTTACATATTAAAGTGCTGACTTTTAAACGTTTGCAAAAGTGCTTTATCTCACATCCATTTTTCTTGAATGTGACAGAGTATATTTTATCTTTTTTTCTGATCTGTGCTTCTATTGATACAATTAAAACACACAATCTCTTTCTGAATTATCTTGATTCTTTCCCAGTTAGGAAGTAATTTATAAAGACATGGCCTAATTGTTTTAGCATCTTAAGAAAGAATTTTCTGAGTTCATACTTAAGATGTTTTATAGATGTTTTCTTAACATTATAATCTGGCAACATAATAATTGTGTAGCTTCTGATCTACTTTAAACCATGATCTAGAAGAATTTGAGATGAGGTGAATATTGAGGGGGTAGAATCATTGTTCTTCATTTCCTACACCAAAAATTCCTAAGAAGAGATCTTGAGAATAATATTTGAATAATTCTTAATTGTTTTTCTGGTTATACTTCAGATGTTCCTAGTAAATGAGGTTCTATCTTTCCATAGAAAAGGAACTGGTGACGCTAGACTGTAGACTGTAGAATGATGCAATTAAGAATTGTTAAGATGTTGCAAATTAACTTTATGTATTATAAACTGTAGTTAGTTTCCTTCCTGTGAAGAGAGGAAGGACTCTAATTTAAATGTTTGTATGAGACTGGGAGAGCATATGTACGTACTTCCTAAGCAAGAAGAGGAGTGGTTAGAGCAGTGTTATCAGTTTTGTTATGTGTAAGTGATATGAAGCAATAGAAAGTGTTTAAGAACTTCAGCATTGGGTATTGGATGCTTTGTTCCTTCTTAGAAGGAGAAACAAAATACCCATCTAAGGAGTTGCAGGGACAAACTATGGAGCAGAGACTGAAAGAAGGACAATCCAGGGACTGCTCGGTCTGGGAATCCTTTCCATATTCAATCATCAAACCCAGACACTATTGTGGATGTCAGCAAGTGCTGGTTGACAGGAGCCTGATATAGTTGTCTCCTGAGAGGCTCTGACAGTACCCAACTAATAAAGAAGTAGAGGCTCACAGCCTTCCATTGGACTGAGTACAGGGTCCCCAATGAAGGAGCTAGAGAAAGGACTCAAGGAGCTGAAGGGTTGGCAGCCCCTTAGGACAAACAACATTATGAACTAACTAGTACCCTCAGAGCTCCCAGGGACTAAACCACCAACCAAAGAGTACACATGGTGGGACTCATGACTTCAGCAGCATATGTATAGTAGAGGATGGCCTAGTTGGTCATCAATGAGGAGAGGCCCTTGATCCTGTGAAAGTTTATGCCCCAGTGTAGGGGAATGCCAGGGCCAGGAAGTGAGAGAGGGTGGGTTAGTGAGCAGGGGGAGGGAGGAGGAAATAGGGTTAGTTTTTTGTTTTTGTTTTTGATATTTTTTTTTCAGAGGGGTAACCAGGAGAGGAAATGTAAATAAAGAAAACATGTAATTAAAAAAAAAAACGAACTTCAGAATTTAAAACAGTAAGTGATCTATTATTGGCTATATAATTCTGGCTTAACAAAATGTTATATTCTTAACAGAATGTTATTAACTCAGTGGGGCTTTAAAGATATTTTTGTAATATTGGTTGATTTTATTGTTTTGATTTTGTGAGGTTTTTTTTTTTTTTTTTTAGAGAGAGGCAGAGAAAAAGAACGTAGTTGGGTAGATGATGAAGTGTGCAATGTTTAACTAGATCTGAGGGGGAAATATATTTAAATATATTGTCTGAAAAAAGTTTAATGTATCTGTATGAAAGTTTTTTCAAAAATGGAAAAAAAACCAGTTAACTATAAACTATATTGGATTCTTTTAAGTGTCTCAATAAACTAAAACAAAAAATTTAATTTATTTTGCCTACTGTATTTTGCATATGAGATATTTTTCAATCTCAACCCACTCATCCTCATTAGTAGTTTCAAAAATCTCATATATTCAATGAACATGTGAACAGTTGTAATATTTCATATTATCAGAATAGTAAGACATTTATGTTGTATTCCTCAAACCTAGTGAAAGTTATCTTTTAATTAAAATTAATTTATGTGTAAAAACTTAGCAAAGAAATATTTTAATAAAATATGTTAAATCTCAAAGAGAGAAAAAATAAAATTTCATATTTTCTCATAACAACATTCAAATAGTATAAAAAGTACTTGAGTAAATAGGTCAAAATTATAATGTATTTTATGTAATTTATCAAAAGTATTCTCAACTAATTATTTGAATGTGTATAAAGAGACTATAATTTTGATAATATATGTGATATTATTTATATTTCTCTCATTTGTGATCTGTGTATGTGCTTTACATTAATAGTCATTGAGATTTATATGCAAAATATTAATTAAAATTCTTAATATTTTTAATTTCATAAAAAAAAACTGTTGGTAAAACAAAAGATAACCTTTCTAATTTGATTCTACATACATGAAGAATTTTCCAGTAGCTAAATGGATTCAGAGATTAAAAAAATTATAATTTCAATCCAAAATGAAACTGTTTAGTCAGGGTGGCAATACTAAAGTGTAGCAGAACCCTGTATGATGAATACCGGGTTGTATCAAAAGATGATAAGAGTTAGTTATGCAGATCCAATTGTCCAGGTATACCTAAGACATATTACATTGTCACAACCCATATGAGAAGGGAGTGCTATGATAGTGAACATAAGATGAGCTGGGCTTTGCTCTGTTGGCAGTTGGTATTTTATGGACTCTGCCTTTGTTCTAGGTCTTATTTATTTATTTATTTATTTACTTATTTTTACAATGTTCTGCCTCCCCAGTAGTTGTCCAACTTGAACCACCAAATTTTTTAAAGTAGAATTATTGCTTTGTAAGTATGTCTCTCAAGAGCATAGATTCTTTTTGCACACAATGAACGCACAATAGTCTCACATCAAGAGTTTGATGAGATCTCATTCCAAATAACTCTGAGCCTTTGCAGGAAAATAAGGTAAGGGACAGGACTTTTAGGTCTAACTCTCAACGTTTCCCACCAGAGAGAAAACTCTGCTTCTGAGATTCTATGTCTATTCCACCCATTAATTCTGATAGAGATAGTGAGTGGAATAGACCACAAATCCCAGGAAGCAATTGATTTTTTACTTCTGTGGGCAGATTGACATAAAATAGCTTAGTTAAGTATGTACCATGAATCTTCTCCAGATTTATTATATTTTGATTACCAGTAGCTTTGCGACATCTCCAATGGGGGAAATATTATGGAGTTATATGACTTGTTAATCTTCAGTTTGTTTTTGAAAAATTAGTGAATGCAAGTAGTGTACTTCCTGTCCCTGTGATGGTAGGCTGACTCATCTTAAAACAGATTAAAAAATCCATTCTATTTTTTCTTCAGATTTAAAGGTGATTCATTAATAGCAAAGAAAGAATGTCAAGAAACAATTTTTACTTCAGGTCAAAAGTACAGAGAAACCTAATCCATTGTTATAATATTTCAGGAATATAACCAAACATAGAGGTTATCAAACACACACACACACACACACACACACACACATACACACACACACACACACACACACACACAGAGCATTTGGGTGGCAGAGGCAGGTGGATTTCTAAGTTCGAGGCCAGCGTGGTCTACACAGTGAGTTCCAGGACTGCCAGGGCTATACAGAGAAACCCTGCCTCGAAAAAACAAAAAACAAACACAAAAAATAAATAATAATTTATTAATTTTAAAAAACCAATAATAACAAAAAATACCCATGAGTCTGTGGGGATGCTCCCTATTCAAACCACCACATTATATACAAAATGGAACTCTTTACAAATTTATATATATATATATATATATATATATATAAATTATTTATAAATATAAATATATATAAATATTATATATATGTATATATGTATGATTTCTATTATCCTTTAAATAGCTAAAAGGGCTTTAAGGTATAATATCAGTCATTATTCATTGTATGGGAGTGCCTGGTTCCAAAGACACTCAGGTCTTAACCTAAAAGCTACATAAACAGTTTCTAAACTAAAACTACATTCTAAAATCAAATTGATGTGAAAAAATACAAGTACATATTTGGTATTGATGCAATAATTTTTCAATATACTAATGGTTAATTGAAGCAACAGGTGCAGAATCCATGATTATCAAATGTTATCTGTACTTAATGGATTACAGATTTCCTCAGTGATTCCATTTTAATTCAGTTGAATTTACTCTGGTGAATCATCACATACAGTATCTGAGTTTGAGTCAAAAGGATTTAAGACGGTTGTGTGAGATTCAGATCATATGACACGAACAACATTTAAGCTTCTTTTACAAAGTTATGCATAGATGTTTAATTAACTATTAAAAAATCAAGGGGTCATCCTTTTGGAATAATTTTCAAAAAAAGACATATTTCCATTATTTTCTAGGGGGTCTTTGATCTTTCCAGAACACTTTAAATTATTTCTCTTTCTTTGCAGTTAACCACACTTGTTAAACTACTCCACTGAAACAGAGAGTCAACCATCGATATGTTTTCTCCTTTATGACAGTTCTAGTCTCAGTTTAAAATATTTTCCTGACTAGAAAGTCATTAAATACTATGAAACATTCTGAGTGCAGGTCTGTGTGGGCAAACTATTCAGCTACATGGAACAAGTAATACTAGTTAATTACTAAGTTAATGTTGGGAAATGTAGACATGTGCCAGTCATTAACTAGACACTAAAACAATGGAACAGAAGGACTGAGGACAATGACAAATGTCAGGAAAATAACGTGGCTAGATTTCCACCAACTCTTCATGGAATTATCCTTTGAGCAGAGACAGGAGGAAGATAAGTGCAGTTAAGAGAGTCTAGGGAATGGTTATAGTACTGGACTTTAAAGAGGGAACTGGGGAATGCCTCTCACCTTGGAGATTCTTTCCATGGAATATGAGCATTGTGTTACAGTACTAGAAGTTAGAGTCTCTGTCAGTCCTTTCTAGTGTTTCCTCAGTACCAATAACCTATGCCCAACATACATAAAGTTAAAGAAATGAAGGGTGTATAGGAAGGGAAGAGAAGAAGAAAGCTAACAGTCAGTCCAGCCACAGAATTTGCAAAACCTAAGACAAATTAAAATTATAATTTTCTTTCTCCAGAAATGATTAGGCTGTCAATACATCCATAAAGGAAGCAATTTCCTGAGCCATGGGAATCTTCAGAGTGGGCTCTGTGTAGCTTGACAGGTCCAATGTCCATGTGGCTGAATCTGGCAAGCAGCCTTTGTCTTGGGAATGGGCACAAACTTATATTGCTGGTGAATTTGCTATGGTTTGAGGTGTGTTTTTCAACTTTTTGCTGTCTTAATGTAAATTGGCTTTAAAGTGCCTTCATGTGGGAAGGGTTTATATTTCGTATTGTGGTGTTGCCTTCTAATCATACAACAACTTAGTCAAGAAACAGAAATAGCTAGATGCTGCTTGCTAATAGAGCTACCAAGGCAGCCCACGCTTTGACATGATCTTTTTTGGGGCCATGAAAAATACATACACTAAAGGATATAAAATCTAGCAGATAGGAGGAGAAGGAAAATTAGAAGGCTACAAAGGAAGGCAGAAAGTAATACCTAAGTGGATTGACTGATTCTCCTTGAGTTAGCATGACTAGCTTCCATATCATGTTCTCCTTTTCTAAGGAGTTTCTGAAACTGTAGATACCAGAGGATAAGTTAACCAATTTCCAAAGACTCTGACACAGACTAGGAAACAATGAAAAGGAAGGAAAGATCTGGGGTAAAATTAGAGTTTAAATATTGTCAATGTAGATCAGGTTCAGGCAAACACACCTCTTGAATTATTTATGTGAACTAAGGTAGTTAAGACATTGTGGTTTTGATATTACATTTACTTCATTTAATTTTTACTAAGATTGAATGCAGGTGTAATCACATGTAAAACATAATTGAATATCTTAAAGTAGTAAGGCTACTGTATTACTCAAACATTACCAAATTCATAAATTATGTGCAAAAAAACTCCTCTGAAACTTAAAACCAAATATATTATTGATAAGTTTCTAACATTCATTATTAGTCAACTTTTCTATAGTTTGACTGATTCTGCCTACGTAGATAGTCCTTTTACTAGTTTAGGTCATTTGGATTTAATCACAGGTTATACCAAGTTTAATCTGTTTCTTAGATTCTCTCTTCCCTAGGAATTTATTCACAGTGAGTGGCATATGTGTATAATATCAACCACAGTTCTCAGGCACATTAAAGAACCTGTTCTTTAGCCAGAGAAAGTTACAAGTTTAGCCCGATTTAGCCAAATATGGACTTGGTAACGGATGGTCCCCTCAGTCCTCATCTTCTCAAGCATCTGGAATAGTAGTGGTTCGTTAGGGGCACTTCTGACTGAAGAGTATTATTCACAAATAGTGGGAAGAATTTAAATGAAGGGAAACATACAGTTACTTTTCTAAATATATTCCTGTTCTACCTATTTGACTATCAGATATACATTTATAACTATAGATCTGCATTAAATGATAGTTATAAAACTTCAAGGAAGCATGAAAGCAGTCCTAGAATAGAAATGAAAATGCACATTTTTGTAAAGTTGCATGACTAATAACCTCATATTTCATTATAGCAAAAGGAGCACAGCCTCATGGTTTTTCAATACTGTTCCATGATATTATAATATCTTATTCATTTTGGAGTCAAAGAGTATAATTCTTAAGTAAAAATAAAATGTTTGTACCATTATAGAAGAAATTCTTCATTTGATCATGAGTCATTTATCACGACCAAAAATACTGACAGAAAAATATTTGAGGTCACCTGAATGTATCCATTTGCACAAAAATTTAATGGTAGTGTAACATAAAAGCTATATAGTGTCAGGATGATTTTACTCTTCATATATTTCAATCACTTATAATCTAGAGTGTGTCCTAGAGACATGCTCATTTAGGAAGTTATTTTCTCTAGTTTCACAGTGGTCGTTGCCTGTTTACTTGTAGAGAGACATCTTTATGAGAGCACGTATCTTGGTAATCAGAATGTCTCACTGAATCATTAAAAGGAGTAGCCCACTGAAGTTTTAGAATCATGCTTGAAGCCTACTCAGTGTCTGACTGGTAGACCATAGACTGGAATTGTCCCCTTTGTCATAACCTGGTCCCATTGCAGAATAAAAGAAAAATCTCTGCAAATAAGTGACCAACTTCAAGCTAAATTTCATGTAAAGTCTAGGCAAAGAAAAATGGGTTTACAGTAGTCATTCCTCAGGAAAGTGACTTTGAGTAAGTTTCTTAATTTTTCAAATTTTTAAAAAAAATTTTTTTCACATTTTTTAAAAAAATATTGATCTCATTTCAATGAAAATGAGGATATATACCATAGCATGTTATCTTGAGAGTATATTTCACTATTGAAAAGAAATAGTACTTAGAAATTTATTTTCTATACTGATATTTAGCTTTTCACAGATACATTGTATATTAAATATATCTGAGTAGAAGATTACAGGGTTTGGGTTTATTCTGTGGATCAAACCTGACCACTTCTCTGTCTGCCCTCTTCACCCACTCCATTTTTAATGATCAAGTTTAACAGTATCTCCTCTTAGGCAATTGCTTATTATTTTTATAGCATTTCTGCATGAGTCTCACTGTCTGGGTCTAGATGCTCATTAAATCTCAGTATTATTGTAATCCAACTTCAGCCCTCTCTTATCTCATTTACACATACTCCTAATGTGCACTTTTATATGACAGATATGTTCTCATCTGAATCCTGAATCATGATTCACACATGAAAATCTCAGACATGAGTATCACCTA
>JADRCC010561292.1:0-14837 GCA_019843855.1 Hylomyscus alleni
GTGTGTGTGTGTGTGTGTGTGTGTGTGTGTGTGTGTGTGTGTGTGTGCTGGAAAGCAAAATGATCTTCTATTTCATATGATGTTGTACAGTCTGGAGAGCAGAAAATGTATTTCTTGATAGTGTGGGTGAAAGCAGTTGGCATGTAGGGCCAAGGGATGTCAATCTTAGAGGTTTCTTTTAGAAATCTCCAATTTATGATGTGTTAGGGTAAACAGTTGGATTATATTTCTGAAGTACGTGTTCCATCAGGTAAAATCATTGTGATTTCAAGCACTGCAATGGTGAGTAAGTTATGTGCTAAAAGGTTAGAAATGTAGAACAAGTATGCCTGTGCTTAACTGCTAATCCCTGTTTGTATCCCTACTGAATAAACTACAAGGAAAGAGGGGACAGATGCTGTAATAACACAGCAGAAAGGGAATATTATGTCATTCCGAGAAATAATAGCATTAATACAACTTGAGGAACCATTTGATCGATGGCTCTGCAATAACAGACTATTCCAGAATTCCGAGCAGGATGGGAGATTATAAAGAAGTTATTTTAGTTGAAAGTTGTTTCTTTTGTCTTGCTATTTTATTTCCTTGAATTCTTCCTTATTTTCTGAGATGTCCTACAAAAGCCCAGGTTGTGGCATTTTAACGTCCAGCCTCCATTGTTCAGAAAGTTATTGCTTTAAAAGTGTGAGGATGGTTTGAAGAGCTGTACATATGTTTGACAGCAGAAGATAATAAATGTAAACAAATCTTTAATATTTCCTCTAATTCAGTTTATGCCACGCAAATGTCTGTTCTAGAAAAACAAATCAATAAACATTTGAAGGAAATCTATGTACATAACTTAGTTTATATATTTAAAACAACTGTTAAACAATTATGACCTCATGTATTAGTTGGTTGTTTTGAAATATTCCTACTAGAGTTAAAAAATGCTACGAGGGCCTTTGAGCTTAAACATATTGTGTCAATCAAGAGCATATGTGATTTATCTAAAGCATGAGGTAAAAATTTTCTTCATAAATTATTGCATCAATAAATAAGTAATTTGCTTGAAAAAAATTTATAAAAATATTTGTGCTTTTATTGGGTTCTGAACAGATCTTTCAAGACTGATGTAAATGGGCTGATATGGCAGCATTTTGATCTCACTATCCTAACTTGAAATACAAAAAGCAACATGAAAAATTTTCTGTTTTTTAATTTCTCAGGCAAACTTCAGCCAAATTGAGTCCGTGAAACTTCATTCATTAAAATTTTAAGCAACCATGAATTTGTTGGCTTCAGTACCTGGGGTGTAACTTTATCCTTTCAATTAAAGGACATAATTCACCCCTGGACCTTTGGCTTTACTTTTTCATATAATATATAATTTGGGTACACTTAATGGTCAGATTTTGTATTATTACAGGTGGAAAAACACCAGTCATCTCAAGGGTTTTGTGCTTGCAAAAGCGTGTAATTTGATTTTTTTTGAACCAATTTAATCAATGATTGTTTCTTGTGTGTAAATTTACACTTTTGATGAGTGCCTCAGATTTGAGGGTGACTGGGAGGAAGATCACTTCCCCTTTTAAAATGCCATTTAAATCTGGGGGAGCAGTAGGAGATTAGAGGACTAATCCTTGAGATAAATTGGACTGCTTAACTTTGGTGGGATGGTGTTCTCTCAGATTTTATCAGCTAGATACTAGACTCAGCAGTTTTAGGTCCGTTAACCCTTTAAACACAAGCAGTGTAGCTACTTGGATATGTATTTCCAAATTTATTTGACCTAGTATTTTCAGTTAGTCATAGCCAAAGAATGTTTCACTCCGATCCTTATTATTTTTTCTGAATAAAACTACTTCTCACTGTGCCGTGAATATTTCCATAAAAGTCAGCAAGCTAATTTATGACTTAACAAAGAAAATAAAAGGTCTATATTTAATATAGAAGTACCTTTTATAGGGGAAATTGGTGGTGGACAGTATTAAATGACTGCAGTGTGGAAATATGCAGGTGGTCATTAGGAGTTGACGCTAAGATTTACTGATGATTTTCATATTAAATTTCCCTACATGCATGGCCATATATAAATCTAATACTGTTAAAAAAATTAAACTGATGGTAACATGAATAATTTTATGTATATGAGCAACATATTGTCTTCTTCCTCCTTTAGGGATTATACTGTTGCCTCATTGTGAAACTATATTTTGAGTGCTCTTCACCTGACTAGTTTCTGTATTACTTTTTCTATTCAGTGTTGTGTGTTCAGGGCATGCTTCTGAAGCATATCTGGACCAAGGAAGCACGGTCTGAGTATGTTAAGTGAAAAATATGGATCTTTCATGAAAAGGAGGGAGGGTCTAAGCCGTGTATGTACATATATTTGTATATATACATATTTAATATATATATTATATATGTATATATATATACACATATATATATATTTGATTGGCTTTCTCATAATAGCATGTCTGGAAAACACTTATCTTTTCTGCAGAAAGATACATGAATCAGTGAAAAATATTTGGAGGAAAAAAAAAATCACTGCACCTTCAGCTTGCAGATTCGTGATTGTACCTCTCTAAAATTCTAATTTTAATCATTTTGTAGTTCAGAGAAGGATGTTTCTCCTTTTAGCACAAAATTAGTTTAAGCCGACTTTCACTAGAGGAAAAAACATACCACTTAAAGTCACCCAACTGAAGAAAATGAAGTCCAAAGGCTCAAGAAATGTTTGCTTAGTTTTTAACACCTCCTATACTTTGAATCCTGTCTTGGTAATGTTTTATGCATTGTTGATCTTTAGAAGTTAAAGGGAAAGATAGCCTGTTCATTTCATGAACTTTATGCTCAGGCAATCTCTTTTACCAAGAGAAGTGCTAAGAAAAGTATGTCATGCCTGATTCAGAGTTCCTTATCGGCTTCGAAAACCCCAAAGACCAGCATGTATTAACCTGGCAGTGACTGAATAATGTCCCCATTTTATCTGTTTTGTGGTACCCCCTTAAAGCACCCATTGAGTTTCTGGCTTCTCAGCTCAGAAAACCATAGCAACCTCAGTCCGCACTTCTCCAACTCAGGATAGAGTTCAAGTTGTTCTCCTGAAGCCCTCCTACCATCCAAAGCCTGGGAAATCCTGACCACGGCCGAGGTATCCTAGGACTTCCAGCCACAGATAAAGGGCGGGGGGAGGGGGCGCACACGCACAGCACACACAAACCCTGCGTCCTTTAATTGAGAGCTAGAGGGAAAGGTAAAAAGCACTTTGAGAGTTCTTGGCATTCTCCAGGACAGCATCTCCAGTATCTGGGCAGCATCGCCTCGGCCGCCCCGCACTGCCCCCCGCCGCCGCCGCCGGCGGGTCCGGCCGGCCGCACCAGCCCGCGACAACTGGGGACCGCGCGCGGCTCGTCCCGCCCCGCCCCTCCCCCACCGGACGGGCTGGGGGAGGAGGGAGGCTGTGTTGCCCTGGCCGAGGGCCTGGAGGCCGGGACCTACCTTGGGGGGCGCGGGGGGGCGGCGGGGGGGGGGCGGGCGCGGGGACGCGCCTGTCTCTTTAAGGGAGCTCGGTCTGGGGTGGCGCTTTCCTCCGCGAAGGCTCCTTTGATATTAATAGTGTTGGTGTCTTGAAACTGACGTAATGCGCGGAGAGTGAGGTCCTGACAAGCGATAACATTTCTGATAAAGACCCGATCTCATTGCAATCTCCAGCGTCCTCTTTTTCGCTGCTGCTCGGTGGCTCCGGACCTCGCGTCCTCCTGATCTCTCTCTCGCCTTTGCCTATTTTTTTTTTTTTTAAACAACAACAACAACAACAAAAATCCCCAACAACACCCCCTCCCCTCTCCCACCCGGCACCGGGCACATCCTAGCTCTATTTCCTTTCTCTTTCTCTCGCGCTCTCTTTTTTTCCTGGGGGGGGGGGGGGGGGGGGGGAAGGGGGGGGGGGCCGGAAACCCCTTTCCCCCCCCCCCCCCCCAATAATCCAAGATCAACTCTGCAAACAACAGAAGACGGTTCATGGCTCTGGCCGCCGCGCCACCATCTTTCGGGCTGCGGAGGGTGTTCCTGACGATTAATCAACAGGTAAGGGGGAGCCGGGCAGGCCGGGGGGCGCGGGCTCAGCCGGCCGGGGCGCCGTTCCGCCAGCGCTGCGCCCGCGCGAGTGTGCGCAAAATGTGGGCGATCGCGAGCGGGGAGCCCTGGGAATTAAAAGTGACTTTCTTTGAAAAAAAAAAAAAAAAAAGCACAGCCGAGGGAGAGAGTGTGCAGCAAGCCAAGCGCAGGCTTCTCGGGTTTCACACGCATTTTCTTTCTTCCTCCCCCCCACCCCCCTTTGCGCGTGTGATTTCTTTCTTTCTTTCTTCTCTTCTGTTCCCCTTACACCCCCCACTCCCCCAATTCCTCTTTTCCCTTTGCTGGGTCTAAGGCATCTGAGCCTTGGAAACCAGAGCGACTCCAAACTGCAGTAGCCCCCAGAGTCAGGAGGGTCAAGTTCAGCCGCCGGGGAGGAGGAAAAACAAATCCCGATTTGCCAAAAAAAGAAGTTTCAGGCCGGTGCCCCCTCCCCCTCCCAGCCCCACTCCCCCTCGCTGTCTCTTGCTGGCTGATTTTAATTCTCTCCTACCGGGAGCAGCAGAGGATCTGGAGGTGGCTGGACCCGAGGGGCCGCCGCCGCCGCTGCTGCAAGTTTTCTGGGGGCTCCTGGCAAACGGGGAGCAGACTAGGCACCGGCATGCAGAGTAGTAAGTTGGGTGAACTTGGGAGGGTAGGGAGGGTTTCTGCGAGGGGTCTTGGAGTGGCCCACAAAGTGGTAAAACAGCATAGACTGCCTTTGGCTTTGAAGAGTTTAGTTTGCAAAGCCAGGCTTCAAACTTTTTTCCCTTAAAGGCCCAGCTGGGCTGGAGGGAGAGAGTGTGGCATCATCTCCTGGTATAACCGTCTCTGGGCAGCTCAGGGCAGCCTGGGCCCAGGGGTCTGTGCCCTGTCTGTACCATGAGGCAGGGCCTTGTAGCCAGGGCGCTTCCGTAGGGGCTGAGCAAGGGGCAGACTTCCTCTGCGGTGCGGTTGATGCGCCATGTGTCGAGCGGGTCAGGGGACACGGGCTGGTGATTAAACGCCTGACAGCGGTGGGACATGCAGGCAGACAGGCTCTTTGCTTTCTGTCTAGTTCCTGTTTGGGCGGTAGAGTCTGAAACGCATCTTTGAAAGGCCAAGGCAAACACCTCTATCCCTTCAAATAACTCCAGGATTATAGGACCCCATGAATAATTTGAGGGTGAAGCAGAGGTGGGAGCTGTTTGAAGTGCAAAGCTGTTTTTGAGGCTGGGAAAGCTTTTTCTGTGAGTACCTGTCTGAGACAGTGGTGTTTCCCCTTTCACCAGGGAAGTCACTAACTGTTTTATGGCTCTAGGATCCTAAAACCATTGAAGTGAGAGGACCAGAGGACTTGCTTATGGGGGCTTCAGAGAGAATCTTGCTTGGACTCACTACATTTTCAGACCTGGCTGACTTCCCCATATCTTTTTAGGCCTCAGATTTGATCTTTTGAAAGTTTTTGAGTCAGAGCTATGGATTTAATGATGAATCCAAATTAAGATAGAATATCCATCCTTTATCCGGTTTGGGGAAATCACCGCTAGCATTTTAAACAAGGTAAGTGAAGAGAGACTGGTCGAGCGAGCGAAGAAGTAAAATCAGACACAAGTTAGGCCGATTCATTGAACTTTTGTATGCTCTCCAGGTGAATAGGAAAGGGCCTGGAAGAGATGATCAGTACAAAAACAAAAATACAGATAAGGGCCTGAGACAAGATTACAAAGAAGAGCTCATTCTAGGCCTGGTTGGCTAAATTTGATTACTCAAGCCTAAAAACAAAAAAACAAAACAAAAAAAAAAAAAACAAACCAAAAAAACCTAGAGTAGACTTTTCCGATAAGTCTTCGGAGTGTTGTAAAGTCCTTAGCGCAAACCCACCAGCCTCTGTGGCATCACGATCCTTCGCTTCAGGTTTTAGAAAGAGTTGGTCATTTCGAAAAGGCTGCTAGAGTTAAACATGTTAGGGACTGTCAGGAAAGTACTGCAACTAGCAGGTCCTTGACGTGGGCAAAATGAGAATGAAAGTCTCTAATCCCACTGCTGGGCAGTTTCTTACTTGCTGTTCACTGGCCTCTGAGGCTCTCTCAGTTAATGCAGTACTGGTGTAGAAAAGCAAAGGTTCTAAAATAATCACCATGCGGCTTTTCCCCCCTTTTCCTTTCCCCAAGTATGACAGGGTTGTGAATAAATACAGGGTTTGTATGGGAAGATGAAGCGTTTCCTGTAAGTTTCGACGCTGACAAGACAGTCTGGAAATGATACCAACATTCTGAGGATTTTTTTTTTAAACCTTTGAGTGAAAGTTTATTAATGGCATGCTCAAACTTCCTAAGTTAAACTTCTATGTTCATTAAGTTTATCCTTCTGTCGATTTCAGTACTTCTTTTTAAAGCTATACCCTTGAGTTTAAAAAAAAAAAAAAAAAGTCTCCAGTCAGTTAAATAGACAGGGCTCTGAATGGGCTAGTTTGATGATTATTTCTAGATATTAGCACCGTGAAAATAAAACTGCAAAGGAGGAAATTGTATCTTAATGCCTCTGTTCTGACGTGATTTGTCCAACCACAAGATATTGGGAAGCTTCATCAGTACTCGGGAAAATATTATTTACCTTTGGTGAGCTGATTTTCATGGCCTCCCAATATGCCTGTTGCATGGTAAGCTATCTTTGTGTAGAATACTTTTACATACGTAATAACTTAAGTCTGACTCTCTCCAAATAACCGGTAGGAAGTAGCTAGTAAAAAAGTTTGTCACTTCTGAATTTTAGATTCTGGTAGTGTTTGTGCTGCTGGGTGGCTCTTGTCTTTTGTTAAGCTAGCATTAAGGTGTGGAAGAGACTGCCTGCCGGGGAGGCTCTGAATCCTGAGTTGAATTCAGAGCTCCACACTTTGACTACTAATATTGTGAACAATTTTACATAAATTTCTACATACTTTCATACGAACCAGTTTAGCATCCAAATTGGTGTGTATTTAATCATGAGTGTCTTACATATACCCTTATGTTGTATGGGGGATTATTTTTACTTTTCTTTTAAATCATATAACACTCCTGAATTTATTCTAGTTTTCACTATAGGTCTCTGTAAAACACATAGGGAAATCTTCATTCATAAGAAAACCTTCTCAATAGAGATGGGAGTGCATCTGTGGGAAAGCTGCTCTTAAGATCTCGTATTTAATGATGCTTTTACTAATGTTGCTATTATTATTATTTTTACTATTATTACATACATATGAGTCTATGCACAGAGAGAAGACACTGTTTGCTTCTAAAGATATATGCATTTTCTATTAAGAAATGACGCAAGGGTGTGAGGTTTGTAAACTCTTAGGCTATTTTTTGATGTAAAGAAACATTGCTGAAAAATTTTAAACTTGCAACAGACTTTGATTTTGAGTTAAAACCTTATTTTGAGTTGAAATTGTTGTCAGCATGGATAACTGGCTTTCTGATATTTTCTATATTTATATATTATAATTTTTGTTACTTTAACATATCCTTTGAGAGCAAACAATAATATCAGAACAAAATAAACTTTCAGAGAGTTGTGGACAGGTGTCTATAATTGATTTCAAGGGAAATTATTATTTTTGAAACAAGCGATGAACTTTAAATAAAATGACTGGCTCCCATTAAAACGTATCCTCATGAAGATATTCTCTGGTGTGTAAAATGAAGCCATTCATTCAACACACTGACAGCTTTCCACTTGGTATTTGCCTCTGCTTAATTTAGTTTCCTCGGGACAGCTAGTGTGGTAGCCTGCATCTGTTTTTGGCAGGCATAGAAAACTATAAACTCAGAGTGTTCTGTCTCAAATATTGTAGCTCATGAGTTACAATCAGTTTGATAAAGACCAGGCAAGTTGTATGAACTTGCTTCCTGTTGTTCATCCTTGGTCCGGCTTTCAGGTAACAGACTTCTTTCTTCTTTTTCTAGTTATGATTACTAACATTGTTGATAACTAATTATTCTTGTTATGCTTCATTATTTATTATTTTCGAGCTGTGGGGGAATGAATAATGACATATACGGGCATACATATTTAGCTTAGCTATGGGATAGCTACATTTTATTTGAGGGTATAAGGAAAGAAGTGAATTGTGTTGTCATAACAGGATTTATGGGATCTAGTGGAGCCCTTGTATATATAGTATGAAGACATCTGACTTTATCAAGCTGAAAATTTAACATCATTTCCCAAGTATACTTGTTATGTTCATGTGTAGAAAAGACTTAACATGCTTTACATTATTATTTACACTTTAGAAACTGAGCAGTTGGTTTTAACATTATCAAAATCACTTGTCTCCTAAACTCTTGGATCAGTCTACTGAAATACCTGAAAATACCAAGATTTGCTTTTCAACGACTGCTTAGTTGCAAATAGAGATCAGCCTGTTTTATCTTTAAATGTAAGTTGGTCCAAAGTATTTGCATTAAATATTCTATTATTGATAACCTTCGTAAGTGATACTTCAAATGGTACAGTTGGGGGTCTTTATATCACTCTATGACCCTAGTTTCCCTGGGAAGTGAATTTGCAAACCTTTAGTTTCTTTCTCTGTAGGATATAAAGGAGAAATTGATTTGATTGGAAAGAGATCTTGGAGCATAAGGAAATGCTTTTACTGAGTTCGCAACTGAACTGAACATTATTTGGACTGTTAAAAGCTAGTCCAGAGAAGCCTGCTAGAGATAATAGCTACCGGAACCATTGTAGCTTTACCACACAGTCCTTTTTATTATCCCATCTCTTTTTGCCCCCTCAGAGCGCAGTTCCAAGTACCAAAAACAAAGATGAAATTATCAGTGTTCTTCAGATCTGAAGCATCCTTGAAATAAGTTTTTGACTCAAGGTATAACTGAAATGCAAACCTTGAGTCTGGTCGTACAGCATGTTGCATTCGAAAGAATAAAAAAAAAATTACTTTTAATTTTTAAAATGTTGCTAGCTCTTTAAAAACCTGCAGTAAATACTTTACAAGTGGCTGGACACCTTCCCTGGTGTTCAGTTTATACAAGTAGGAAACTTTCTCTCCTGCTCTTTCTGTCTCTCTTTCTTGTTTTCTCTAAACCAACTGACGTCATGCCAAACTTTGCTTTAAAAGAACAGACAGAAGTAATTGGTAGCTTTTAACTTTTAATAATGTTCTGCATTGGTTTTGGTGGCCAAAATGCTATTTTTTTTCTTAAAAGGAAAAAAAAAAGTTCAAGTAAGAACGGGCTTGTGGCCCAAGGAAGAAAAGCTCCGTTGATACAGTTATTTTTATTCTTGTTTTTCAATCTGTTATTAAAACTCATTCCTGCTGAGCTCTGCTGTAACTCCTGAGTTGTTCTCTGTGATGGCTGGTGCATTTGAGGTTACCATAATTTAAACAGTTTGGAAGTTTGCGGGGAAAATGGGTGTTTGTGTTACTTTATTTCTTTATTATTTGAAAGAAAAAACCTAACAAGTTTTGTTTCTATCGAGATTAATTAATGAAGGTTATCAATGGTGACAGGTCAGTGAATATGTTTACATAGAGAATGCCACACCTGTTACCAGGAGCCTAAAATATGGAGGTTTAATTGTGACATTAATCATTTTTATGTGCAGAGGAAGCAAAATAGATGAAATGTTCCCCAAATGCAGTTTTATATTAAAAGCATGAGTTTCAAGGGCCAGCTTGTTCCTACTGGAAGTGTTTCATTTTTCACCTTGAAAAATTTAAATGGCTCCCTTAAACCTTATTTATCACAGAGTATTTTAATTTTAATTTAATCATTGTTTTCTTTCCTGAGGAATTTGCACAGGCAAATATAACTTCATCTTCTTAAAAAACACCTTGATCATGTTCATTGACAGGGGCCAACTTCAGAAGTTGGCAAGGAGCAAAATCTTTCTGGGGTGAAAAAAAAATTGTGTCACTATTTCCTTCCTTGGGAAAAGCTACTCCACCCAAAAGTGGGGCTCTCCTTCCCATTTGTGGGACAGAACTCAGTGTCGATGTTCCTCATGCAAGCTGCTGCTTAGGTTTAAGTCTGTGTTGTAATAACACCAGATTTCGTGTGTGAGTTAGTTATTTCCACCCCTTCCATATCTAGAGATCCTCTAAGGAATAAGATACCATGAAATGAGATGTCTCACAGAAAAATAGTGGTCACTAATACATTTAAAATGATCAAAATATTCTGCATATTCCAGCCCCTCTCAGTGTTCTCTTAGGCATTTGACACTTTTGATTTACTTTATTCGGTCTCAGCTTCTACTGCCAGAGCTACAGACTTTAATTCGTATCCGACAGATTTCTCCTTTGATAACATCTCCTTTGCTTAAACATTTTTCCAGGAAAAGGTAGCAGAATTAAGCTATGTGTTGCTCATATCCACCTAGTTCAGGTTTATTAATTCAACTCTTATTTAATTAGTAATGTTTTAGGGAGTTTGCAAGCATAAATTTCAAGTCATAGGTATGTCTGAAATAAATTTTTTATTTAATAAATATTGGTCTGCTGTTTCAAAATTGGGGGTAGTTAAAAAGTTTGGAAGAGAAGCAAAAAAGGCAGAGAGAAGCATCTGCGGCTACGTCTTTTAATATCAGCAGCTTGTTTACTGTGGAGTGGTGGGGAGGGGTAGCGGAGGCTTTGTGGAAGATGATACAAAAAAAAAAAAATCCATCAATTGCGCATATGATCCCCTCCCCTTAAGGTTTACTTAAACAATATGTTTCAGTTTTGCCTCAAATCATTCGGCACCACCTCTCTTCTCCGAGCATCTATCACTATCCTGGTTCCTGAGCGATTAAGGATGGTCTTTTCTGTTATATAATGAGCAGCAGTATTGTTTGAACAAAGGTAACCTATTTTGATTTGTGAATTTCTTTGGTAATTGTTAGGAAGTTGCCTCTAGTATAAGAGGAATTCTATAGTGTAAAGCCTGTGAATGTTTGATGCAGCCACAGTCACTGTACTGTGTTTGAATTACTGCAGCAACGTGTGCATGCTCTTGGAGCCATATTTTATGTATGTAATTCTTAGATCCACCTTAATGGTGGAATTTAATGTGCTAAATCATGACCTGCTGTGCTTTAAACAGAACGGGAATCGTTTAAAGAGATACATGACTTGTTTTTAAAAAGTTAGAAGTTTGAAGTGAGTGTGGCGGTTAAACATAATGAATCAGTCATTCCCATAGTATTTTGATGTACTTGGAATTTACTAAGAAATTTCAAGAGAAGGAAAAAAAACCCACTCTATAAATCAAACTGCCCCCTTCATTGTGTATTTTAAGTAGCGTTCTGAGAACATTTTTGAAAAAGTCTCATTTCTGTGGGGAGCGACAGTGCTTTTTTTTTCTGAAGATATCATTTAGTAAGCTGGCACTTTACAGTTTACAATTCTATTGGCTTAAAACGTTATGCAGAAATATCACAGAACATGTAAAGACTCTGTACTCTGAGCCCATGCGTTGTTCCCTAGGGTGATGGATTCTGTGCGTCACCCAAATGTGATGCTATTTGCTGGGCTTGTAATACTGGTTTGAGGGTTGCTGGATGTCCTAGTTCATCAAGCAACATAATACAACAACGTTGGTAACTAGGTAATTGACACAGTCAAAATAGACTCTGGAAAATGTTCCAAATATTTTAAAGTCAATTCAGAACTTAGCATATATTCCATTTATTCAGCACTTAAATAAACAGATGATTCACTGTCTGCCCTTTCAGCCTGCTGTAGTTGATATCGCTAGAAAGAAGTGTTCATGCTTACAGGTTTTGATTTAACTTCTTTTTCTTTAGTTTGAAAGGAACATAGTTGCCTTATTTATCTCGATGATTCCTTGATCTAGTACTTATTTATAATTGTGATAATGTGTAGTATAGTAGACATCTATGTCCTCTAATGTGTACGCTCCAATCTTTAAAAATAATGATATTATTATTTCAAAATGTTGAATATTATAATAATATAGAACAACAGATAACTTATTTAAACACAAAAGTGTCGTAGGTGTAGAAAACAAGGGATGAAAATATTTTCATTCAGAGCTGGTTTTACTTATAGAATTTGGACAGACTATGAAGTTTACACACATCAGTGAAAGTTCGTAATAGAACGTGTTCTTTGTAATCAAGTGCTATAGTATGGCTTTCTGAACATTCACGTGAATTGCAGTTCTATGTCTTCCATGCATTCATCTAGGAATTAGAGATATGTCTATAAACAGTGCAAATATGTATGGCCCAGTTGGTTTGGGTCAGATTTCTCTATTACATGTGCAGAGGGATACTCTTAATATCCCAGGATTAGTACAGCCCATTCATCTCTGACTTAATGATTCTAAGTACACACATGTATGTGCATATGTTTGTATACTCTTGTGAAAGAAGTCACTATATTTGATTCTATCAAACTAAATATTTTTTGAATCACATTAATCTTTCTTGTGTCTTTTTCAATTAGTTAATGCATCCCGGAGCCTATTTAAGAGTTAAATTAGTTATAACACTGGTTCTCAATACAAGTGAGACCGACTTTACACAGTGAACTACACATTCTACTCTACGTGATGTCATGATCCACATGTCATCTCAGCTCTGGAAGATTACTTCATTTGTTTCTCAATAGCTAGTATTTCTGAACATATAAGTGGTCCTAGAAATATAGCTGTCATTTGTCTTTGCTTTACTTGTGATGTTTTTAATGAACGTTGAAAGAGAATCTAGGTCATTGTACTTCTAAAAGATGTTATTCAGTTGACAGAAGTTAAGGCTGATCGTAGATGTTTTAAATCACTGTCCATACTACTAAATTTTTAAAATGCATAGTCTCAATTCCAGATGATTACTAATTTTTTTGCAATTATTTTTATGTAATTCTGAGACCCTTCTATCTCATTTGTTTTCTTTATTTTGATGATGACTTTTTGTAACATAGTTTTAAATTTTTAAATGAACAGTTAGAAATGACTGTGTTCACCACCGGATGCAAATATTCTGTAAAGATTATTGCAAACTCTGCTCCCTAGTTCTGCAGAGATAGGAAAGTTCTAGAAAATAACATAGGTAAAGCCACCTTGTAAGCACAAATAGTCTACACTATTAGTAAATATTAAAGAACAGTTTTTTTTCCTCTTTACTAAAACTGTGTTCTTTGCATGTAAGATGTGGAGAAATTAGAGTAAGAAACTTGCTGCCACCATAATCCCAGTTCCAGTAAACTGTTTTTCCTACACTTTATCCTCTCAGTCTTTAGTCCATTTTAAAATGCTGTTATTTCTTACGATAATTTACTGTGTTGAAAGAATACCCTAATTATTTGTAACACATATTGCTTTAAAAAAACACACTTTGATACACTATAAAGTGGGAAGCTGTCACTCTGAACACTAGTCCAAAAAGTAAAAAAAAAAATAAGAAAAGAAAAGGAAAATCATATGTGTACATTTTTATAAATAAACCTATGCACATGATCTTGCATGCTACCTTTGCCGGAGTCTTAATCTTTTATTGTTGTGTTTGCTTACGATTAATTATATGTATACATTCTGCACTTTTTATGCCAAGAATCATTCACTATCTCACATTTGACATTTATTTAAAGATACTTATGCACTTACTACTCCCTGAAAGTTTTCATGTATCATTGAGAATAACATTTCGCAATGTGATCGACATGCAACTTGATTAGAAATAGACAATGAGAGGTAGATATTAGTGTAAGCAGGTTTTCTTCATTTTCCTGTTACAGATTTCTGGTTCTCTTTAAAGAAGAAATCTGTCTGAACAGTAAGGGGAGTGAGTTCTATGCAGTGCAAGATGATGTAAGGCATTGTTGAAGCATCTGTTTTTATTCATTTATATATCTATTTTGAAACAGAAACCTTTGACCTCCACCTGTGGTCCTTGAGAATTTCAGGTAAACCCCACTGGGGTCACACACGCACAGTTCTGGCTTTGCGTGGCAGAGAGCACTCTGGGTGTAACTTCTCCTGTGCTACTATGCTGTTTGCCTTCAGGTCTGGGAGATCCTTTCAGTTAATTTGGCATTTGAAACCATAACCAGAATCCGTCCTTTCTGAAAATCCTCTTGATGGGTTTCAGAAGGGCAAGCAGAGTCACACAATATCACTGGGACTTTAGGGTGCTGAAGAAAATTATCCTGAGACCAAGCATGCTGCCTCTGGATTATTACAGCAGTTTGGCTTCCCCCCCCCCTTCTCCCTTTTTCTATCAGTTTTGAAAGGATTAAGAAGTTCCCCCTTTAGTGGACAGATGTGCTGGCTGGAGGACCTTTTTAATCTCCATTTCTATATTTACATTTTAAGGGCAGTGGCATAGGAAATAGAAGCTTACATACAGCTAAATGATAATTTGATTTTATTGTTTGCTCTTGAGCAGGTCACTGCCACTTAATTCATGTGACGAAATACAGTGAATGAAATTAAATAAAGTTGTGATATAATTTGGAAATAATTAAGAATACCACTTTTTTTTTTTTTTACTGGCAAAAAGATTAAGGCATTTTACTTAGTGAGTCTAACCACCTCAGCATCCCAAGTTTGTAAGTGTGAACTGGACCACTCGATCACAGATGTTGCTTGCGATGTTATTTTGATGTAGGAAAGAGAGAGGACTTTAAAAATGCTCACCAGTGTGTTTTAGATTCCCAAGGGGTGAATGCCAACTATCACCTTACCAGCACTTGGAGGTCTTCTGAGAGTTTTAATTGTTTATTGTAGCGATAGTCAATGACACAGAGC
>JADRCC010561293.1:5452-19228 GCA_019843855.1 Hylomyscus alleni
AGTCAGCACACAGGTGGTTCTGCAGTGCTGGGTGGGGGTTGGGATGTCGGGCAGATCTCTGCAGCTTACTGGCTAGCTGGTGTAATTGAACTGCTAAACCTTAGGTTCAGTATGGTAATCTGTCTCAAAATATAACGTGGATAACATATAGGAAGGCACTGATAATTACCTGCTGGCCTCCACACTTCGAGATGTACACCTGTATACACATATACACAGACGTGCATGTAGCACACAGACAGACAGACAGACAGACAGATAGATACATGGTTGGTATAGTGAAGCGATGTGATTTTGTTTTTATTTTCTTTGTAGCAATTCAATGAGAACCTATACATAGCATAACAAATGCTACTTTTTGCAGTTGTTCTGCGTATATGTACATATATATATGCTAGCCACAGACTGATATTTTGTAAGCTTGCTCTTGAGAGTCTTTTATGCATTTTATCTTTGAATTATGTCACACATGTGCTATTTGCTGTCCAGCAAGGTTCCTCTGTGAACGTTTGGTATCATCCTTGTGTTAAATAGAAAGCACCATCTAGTAGAAATTTGTGACATCTACTAGATTCAGGTATTTTTTTTAAGTTTTATTGCTTTATAATGAGAAAAGTTACATGATTTCAATTTATCTGAATTTGTTAACATTTAAAAACCTATTTTAAGTAACCAGAATTAAATCAGATTCTTGTTTTCCTTTTGTACCCCAACTCCTCCCAGAGACCCCCTTCAATATCTACAATATCTTTTTTGTCATATTCTTTAAATTTTATAAAATATTCTAACAATAAAAATGAGTATTGTAAAAGTTGTTTGATATAAAACCACAATCAATTTAACAGTCTTATGTAGAAGCTTGTCTATGGCAATACTGAAAATACATAAGCTTTTCTCAATAAAAATTTTAAATATGTCTAAACATATTAACTGTATATTTCAAAATAATACATCACTACTAATATTTTCTTAAATGAACATAAATATGTAAAGTATTTTTGTTTGTTTGTTTTATATTTAGTAGATCTTAAAATCTTGGCTCTTACTATGGTAACTTGATACAAGAATTACAAATGTCTAGCAAAGCATTCAGTCTTACTCTTTGTTGTTCTCTTATAAACCCCCTCCCAATTTAATTGTATACATTTCTTTTGGGTATATAAATACTTTTAAAATATGTAAGCTGTTCTGAAAACCATAGTATAGTGTAAAAACATGAAATAAACAATACTACTAATAGAGAGGCTGAGATAGAAGAAGCAAGATCTCAAGACCATTATGTTGTACACAGCAAGACATTGTCACGAACAAACAAGCTGAAAGTGTATATGGATTGTATAATATTGGACCTACATCTCCAATTACCAAATTAGAGAGACCATTGGATGACAGTCAATAAATTTCTAATTCCTCATATTTTTGGATTTCAATCAATTAGGATATATTGGTAATATTAATTTTCATATTAAGATATTAAGAAAAGTAATTGTCACTTCCTGTTGTTTTTGCTATAAGAGGTAGAATTAGGTTTGTGTGGATTTGTTGAAAGATTACTTTTTTCCTTCTTCTAGGGTGTAGTTTTGCTCCTTATATTGATGTTTTCCATCTATTATCCTTTGTAGGGCTGGATTTATGGAAAGATGTGTAAATTTTGTTTTGTTGGGGGCTGGAGAGATGGTTCAGTGGTTAACAGCACTGACTGCTCTTCCAGAGGTCCTGAGTTCAATTCCCAGCAACCACATGGTGGCTCACAACCATCTGTAATGAGATCTGATGCCCTCTTCTGGTGTGTCTGAAGACAGCAACAATGTACTCATATACATAAAATAAATAAATAATTAAAAAAAAGCTAAGAAGCTCTGTGTGGGGAAGGTGGGAGGTGGGGTAGGGTGGGAATGAACAGGTTTCAACTTGCTTGGAGGCATATATCTGGCTAGTCACATAGTCAGATCTGTCTAATTTCCAAGCCCGTGCCCTCAGCTGCTATACCATGTAAGTAACTGAAGAAGAGAACTAGAGAAGCTAGCTCAAAGGAGGCTGTGAAAGGAACAGCTCCTGCCTACAGGGAGTCAACATGGGTCAGCACACAGTGCAGCTAAGACTACAGCAGAGATCTCTGCCAATGGCATCCAGAGAGGACACAAGAGGTTGTGATAGAAGTATTTGTGGAGGAAAAGTGGGATATGGGGAGATCTTACATCTGCTGATGTAAGAAATCTTAAGTGATTCTCTCTATCTGATCTGGTCCAGGGACAGTGGCTCAGTGGGGAAAGTCGGTCTCACGATCTAACTGGTTCACCATCAAAATGACCATCAAGGGACTGAGGTACATTAAAGCCTTTCAAAAGAAGCACAGGAGAAAAGTACAGGACATGTTAAATCTGTGCTATTATCTCCATCTCTTTCTCACCTGTCAGCATGACTCTGAAAATGCCCAATGCCAGAAACATCTGGGCTAGAAAACAAGTTTATTTAGTGGCTGAACTAAATCTCTACTTGCCCCTTCAGACCTTGTGATTGATAGTGCCAACGGGAGACTGGAGAAGGGGTTCCACGGTCCTTTCCGATTTTTATCAGCTTCTCCTCAAATAATCATAAAATTTAGTTAGATAAAATGAGGGCATCTATTATCAAACATAAACTGATGACAAGTCAACAAGCAAGAATGTAGAGAGAAAGAGAATCACCAGGATGCCATCCGAAGTCCATCCTACATCAAAAGTAATTGTTTAAAGATGCAAATGAGATCATGACCTTCTCCTTAAGCCCTGCCAGTGGCTTTCCATTGCCTCAGAATAAATTCCAGCTCCATCCCCACTCCTCGCCAAGCCTGGCCTGACCTCAATCTTCCAGCTTGCCTCTCCCTGTCTTGCCTGACTTCCTTTTTGCTCATTGATTTCCCCAAGTCCCAGGTCGTTCCTGTCTGCTAAATCAATCCTTTAACTGTATCTCCATGGGTCATGGCATGGAGACATTTCAGCTTGGGGACATCTGTTCAGGAGTCCTTCCCAACCCTACCACCTGGCACAAGATTCTGCTTGGATTTTTATTGATTTTAGCATCACCTGAAGTTACGTATTTGTTTGTTTTGCTAAGCTGTCTTCTTATTGTTAATTTTGTGTCCCTCTGTGTTTCCTGGACACCTCACATCTAGACCTCTGGCTATTGCGTAATAGTCCATGGTCACCAAGACACTTCCAATGTCTCTAAGCTAAAAGCCGATCAAAAGTGTGAAAAGATCCATTTTTGTACACATGTGTATGCATGAGTCCATGTGTGTACAAGTGCACATGTGTGTGGCTGCATGGTGTGTGCATGTGTGTGGAAGCCGGAGGTCAACCTTGGGTATAATTCCTCACATACACTCGTTTATAAGTGGTCTCCCCTGCCCTGGTGCTCAGCAGTTCCGTTCTCCTGAGGCCCCAGCACTTTGCATGTTAACTCTGAAGCACTGGGAATACAGGCACAGTCCTTAACCTGGGTCCTGGGAATGGAACCCCGGTCCTTATGTCTATGTAGTGAATACTTCCCTGATTAATCTATCTCACCAGACCCATCCAGCTCCATTCTTCAGTGAGCCAAGCTATGAAGGAGAAGGCAAGAGAAGAGCCAGGAGAAGAAATCCAGTTTGAATAATTGGATCTGGCATTTCCAGAGAGTAGATTAGACCTGAATCCTCTCTACCTTTAATCTGACGTTGGACTCAGAACTATGTATGGCTTTGTAACCGGGCCAAGGTTCATTTTATTTGAGCACAATTTCTGCTGTATTTGAAACTGTCTCACTAAACAGCCATTATTAGTAACAATATTTTTACTCAGCTTAACAAGGTTATATATAGCTTCCCTCAATGTAATAAATAATTCAACACAATAGGAAGGTATACACCCCCCCTGGTATCCAAAAATGAAGACTGTTTGTTGACCTGAGAGGAAGGGGATGTGGGGGAAGGCTGGCAGTGTTGAAGGTTCATTGGAGACCTTAAAACTAGTTACATTTTCAGAGTTGTTATATGAAACCTGCTCTTTAATGGAAAACAAGGCTTCCAAGATACAACAGAAAATAACATCCCCAAGGCTATATTTCTATCTCTATAAAATTTCATAAGTGTCCAAATACTTTCCATTTTGTACTTTATTCTCTATGACAAGGTGGTAAAGTTAGGGATGCTTAAAATATTCATCATGATACATGTGAGAACACAGAGAGGTGGCAAAATGCCCAAAATGCACAGCCAGCAGAGAGAGTGTTAAACTTCTTCCTGACTACTGAGTAGACTCAGCCTCACGCCACAGCCAATGAACAGCAGTGCTAGGAGAGAGTAGTTTTTGAGTTAAACAAAATTCTCTTGTCTATAGCTTATTATCTTCTTCCATAATGAATGGCTTTTCTAAACCCACTGGGCAAAGCCAGAAGCAAAGCGCCACAATAACTCACTGAACAAGACCCCAAAATTCACAGTTAATACATGAGTTATTGACATGAGCAATTTTAGTCCAATCACAAATTACAATCTAATCCTGATAACAATCTAAACATCTCATGACATAACATCAATCGATGGGATATTAAGCAACCACTGAGAACAATGCTTCCGAAATATACCTCAAGATCATGTGTAGAATTAATAATAATAACAATAATAATAATAATAATAATAATACGTGTTGACTATTGAATGAATCTAATCCTTGTAATAACCTTTTCAGGTAGAGACTATCTTGTGCAGAAGAAGCCAAGAAATATAGAGGTTAAATAACTTGAAAAAGATCACATAAATGTGGAAATGTGAGAATTTGAATTTGAGAGGTCAGTCTTAGAATTCATGGTTTTTTAACAAAGTAGACACTGCTTAGAATAGTGAAAATTAATTGAGAAAATGTCATGTATGTATATACACACATACACATATGTATGTACAGGTATATACACAGGTATGTACATACAGTATATTTAGAATTTGACATAAAAATATTTTGACTAAAAAGCAATTAAGAGTTATACTTTATTGAGCATGTACTTGATATGCCAGGAACTGTGCTGAGTTCAGATTATGTAGCCTCTCATTTAATCTTCCTAACAATTTTATGCAATAAGCATTACTTTACCATTTTGCTAATATTATCATTGGGAGTTAAGGAATTTCACGTTGTGCATCTTCGGAGACCATATTCCACACTCAGTAAGTTGTAGCAATGGTTGTTATTTCATAACAGTGACATTTTAGGTGATTTCAATGCTGTCTTTGTTCAATATTCAAACAGTGAAACTTTTTAACTTACGATGAAGGGGGTGGGGAGAGTATTGGGCAGACATGGGTGGGACAGAGGCCTCTGTAGGCCAGGCAGAGTCACATGCACTGAGCTTCTACTGTGGACCAAGCTGTCTCCTAAATGCCTTGTATAGGTTAAGTCCTTTGAGTCTAAGAAGAACTGTATGCTAGGTGCTTCCCCTGCTAAGGTCGGTAATCCCTTCCCAGTGCTCCTTCATTCACCGGATGATATCTGAGTGCCCGCGCATGCCCCACACTGGATTAATTAAAATGAGCAGGACGGGTTTCAGCCAAGGCACAGTGTCTAGTTTTTATACAAGGAACGGGACTGAAAAGAGTCTTGTGCCCACAGAGTACACAGCCTCTGAAACTTGCTGGACTCTCAACACTGGGCACCTAGGCTGCAGCAGCACTGACCCCTGCCTGACCCAGAACTGTCATGCTGGTCCCCACAAGCCATATGAGCCAATTCTTGCACCCAATCCCCCACCGTCTTTCATTTAACTACCCCCTTCTCTCCCTCATTTCAGTAGTTTGGTCCTGTCTAAGTCAATGATCCTCAACCTTCCAAATGGTGCAATCCTTTAATACGGTTCCTCATGTTGTGGTAACCCTGAACCATAAAATCATCTTCTTTGCTATTCCATTATTGTAATTTCGCTACTGTTAAGAACTGTAATATAAATATCCAATATACAGATATCTGATGTGTGGCCCTCAAAGGGTCAAGACCTGCAGGTTAAGAATGACTACTCTAAGTATACTTTTTGATTGAATTCTTACAACTTTTCATGTTAAATGACCACAACCACACTTTCATTTTCTTAATGAGGAAACAGGTCCACTCTCTTCCCAAAGTCACAGACTTGAGGTTTAATGGAGGTCAGTCTGACCAAAGTCAACCATCCCCAGCATGCTACATAGCCTATGTAGCTATGTAGAATATTCCCCATGAGCAAGGAGAAGGGCCTTCTGGCACATAAAGAGGGCACTTGTGTGTGATCTTGAATGATCAGCACCAACTAGGGATTATTACTGTAAAGGGACGGGAAGAACAGTGTATGTAAAGGAAAGGAAGTAAGAAAGGGCTCTGCATTGCTCAGACAGCGCAGTGAGGGGGAAGGATGCTGTGTGGTGCAGCCTTGTACAGCATATTTTATTTCACAGGCAAGGAAACTGATAACACACAGGTGAAAAGTCTGGCTGCTGACACACTGGAGGTGACACAGCTAAGTCCCATCAAATGACTTAGTAGGAAGATGGGAAGTTGGGCAGCGTGATCTACAACCTTGAGAATCCATTGAGAATAAGAGGATGGGGTGAGGAATCAGAAAAGAATCCAAACACTAGCACGAGCTTAGTTATATGGTATCTACCTCCATCATCCACATTAGGTTCATGAGAATCTAAGAGACACTTGAAGGTTAAAGTTACCAGCACAAAAGCAAGCACTTTCTCTGCTCCAAGGCTTAGACCAGGTCTTGCCATTGTTGCTGTACTTAGTGCTGTGTAATGCTGTGGGCAATTTTCATCTCCGTTTCAGCTACTCAGAAAGCATCTGTGATGTGGGATTGCATAGCTAGACCACCTGCATTCTGGTTTTATTCACTCTATTTTGGCTCTGGGAAAGGGTCCATGGGAGGAAACACAGAATGATAAGCCAAGTGCCAACCCCAACAAATTCACACAAGTGCCCCAGAATATGATGTCAGCGTAGTTACTGAAGAGGGACAGAAAGACCACTGGAATTGATTAACGATGAGGGGCATGGTTGAAAAAGGAGCAGCCTATCATGTGGACATGGAGAATAAAGGATGATAGAAGATGCTAATAAATTAAAAGTGAGTATGTAGAAGAGAGACAGGAGCAAGGCTTGTCTGCGGAGGCAGTGCAGCAACCCTCTATGTGACAGGAGCAGTGTCAAGAAGCAAGGTTAAGCCTCTGAGAATGAGTGAGTAACCACTGGGGTAGAGCCCTGAGAAAACGGTGAATGTGCACCAGGCTCTTTTGGATGTTTTCATATTCATTATCCCACTGTGGGCTGGGAGGTGGGGACCAGCTCTGTTCCTACTTCGAGCATGGGGAAGCTGAGGCCAGGCAGTTCCCGCACTCGCTCAAGGTCACACAGCTGGTGGTGGGGGGGTGTTCAAGGCCTGGCCTCTTCACTGACAGCAGGTGCATGAGCTTACAGAAGAAAGCTATAAATGGTCACATTGTATGTGCGCTCAGTAGAACGATGACCCTGGGGACACTTTCATTTGTGTGTCTTTTGGCAGTCACCCAACCACCCTCAGCACCTTTGAACGTGAAAGACACCATGGGTTCCCAGTCTTTGTCTATCCACATTTTTGGAATCATGACTAAAGTGAATGTTCCTTTATCTTCCAGAGAGAATAAAGACCCTTGGATAAGTTGCTGCATTTTGGCGTTGGTTTCCTCAACTATAAAATGAGGTTGGACCAGTTTAGTTAACCTTCAAATGATGGAGTGCACTATCATATGTTCATGATAATGGCCCAAGCTTTCACAAGATGCCAGAGGAAACTGAGCTGTCCCTCTAAGGGAGAAAGGGGCTTTTGTTCATGGTGAGAAGCAGGTTTTCTATGAAATGTTTTGTAGAATGTAAGCTGTGAAAGTTTAGAGTCCCTGGGAAGAGTAACACCATAGTGTGACCCTTGTCACCATAAACTCCAGGGAAGACAATGTGTGCTCCTGAAAGAAGCAGAGCCTTCTGCTAAGTTAGGGGCCATCTTCAAGCTGATGGCTGATCGTAAAGACCAGAGGGAGGTGATGAAACCAACTTTCCTAGTTGTTGTCTAGACAGCCTGCTGCTTGCATGTCAGAGACCCACACATTCCAATCATACCACTGGACACAGGAAGAGTTCTTGCCTGGGAGTCAGAGCCTAGCTCCTCATGGTCTTCCTTGGTCTGCTTATCAAGTCACTTCATCTTACAGAGCCCCAGTTCCTTCCTGTTTGAAATTGGGATGTTAACACTTAGTCCTTCTCCCACACAGAGAGGCTGTGGGATTGCTAAGTGTGTGAGAAGGTAGTATCTCACTAGGCACCATGCCAGACTCAGGTTTCTAAAGACAGTGACTACAATTGGCTCCTTTTCCCTGTCATTTTTAGTGTGATTATAGTACCTGAGACTAAAGAAAAAGTTCCAAGTGAGTCTGGAGGAATTTTGGGTTAGATCATTCATCATTGAATGCACAGCATTTTGAACAAGTTGCCTAGCATTCAATACAGAATTTTTAACCACATGTTCATTTTTATTAATTGCTTTAAAGTATGTTTTATTTTTGAGAATTTCAAGCAATCATACAATGTATTTTGATCATATTTACTCTTTGCTCCTCCCCTAACTCCTTTCACATCCATTCCCAAACCCTCCATCCCCTTATAACATTAATCCTCTTAAACAAAAACAAGATTTTTTTTTAAAAATTCAATGAATCTAAACTGTGCTGACCACATATGCATAAATCTGGAAGGCCACCTACTGGAGCATGCTCAACCTACAAGGGACCATACCACTAAAGAAAACTGACTCCCCTTACCCCAGCAGTTATCAACTATTATGGCTCCTCAGCTCCTTCTCCCCTCTGTAAAGACCTTTGAGATCCAGCTGAAAGCTCAACACTTGACTAGTTATCTTAGTTCTGAAAGAGCCTCATCATAGGTATGACCTCTCTTTATTGGATGTATTCAAAGTTTAGCAACATAGTTGTATACTCAGCTCTGTGGATTTGGAAGGGTGAACTGGGACAAGGACATGACATACCTCCATTTACTTAAAAGGGTGGGAAGAGTAAGTCCAAGAGGCATCAGCATCAGACATTCATGTGTTGGCCTGATAATCCCAGCCTTCTAAAGATCCAACTGTTATAAATATGGAATGTTGACTGGCTTGATCTTGTACAGGCCTTATACAGGTGTCTCAGTCAGTGTTCTGCTGCTGTGAAGAAACACCATGACCACTGCAATTCTTATAAAAAGAAAGCATTTAACTGGGGGCTTGCTTGCAGTTTCAGAGGGTCAGTCTGTTGTTATTGCAGGGGGCAATGCAGCATGCATGGAGCTAGAGCAGTAGCTAAGAGCTACATCCTGATCCACAGGTAGAGAAAGACTAGGCCTGGTATGGGCTTTTGAAACCTTAAAAAGCCCAGTCCAATGACATACCTCCTCCAAGGTCATACTTCCTCAAACAAGGACACACCTCCTAATCCTTCTATTCCTTTCAAACATTTCCATTCACTGTAACTAAGCACTCAAATATACATGCCTGTAAGGATCATTCTTATTCAAACCACAACAGGCAACCATAGCTCTTGTGAGTCCATCAGTGTATTAGCCTTGTCATGTCTAGAAGAGTCAGTTTTGCTCTGACACTCCCTAACCTCTGGCTCTGATAATCTTTGTGCTTCCTCTGCTGTGATGTTCCTTGATCCTTGAGGGAAGGGGTATGATACAGATATCTCATTTATGACTTCATAGGCTAGATACTTATTCTATGAATTTTTAGTAGTTCAATACATAATTTTTAATGGGTAAGTAAATAGCTCTAGACTAGGTTCTATAGGTGGCAGGTATATAGATGCTTGTCTTCTAGTACAAGCAAAGATACAAAACGAATCTGTGGCATGCAAACATAACAACAGAAGATCACTAAACAACGAAGGAGACTAGTAATCTATTTGAGTTAATTGTGTGCCAGCCACCACATGTTTTTGGGGTTGAGGAAAGGAGCCTATTCTCAGAATTCAGCCTTAGAGGGAGAAAATGTGGGAGAATCCAATCATTCAGCAGAGGCCATGGTTTCTCAGAGCTGGGCATTCTAGAGACAGGACAGATCAATCATCTCATGCTGTCCTGAGGAAACACAGCCTGGAATGTCAAAGAACTTCCTCGAGGCATCCAGCCAAGCAGTCCCAACATTTAGACTCACACTCAAGTCTCGACTTCTCGAGCCATACTCTTTATATACAAAAGGCCATGCAGCAGGAGTTCAGTGAATAAATACAATAGAAGAATTCTCTACTCATAAATAATTCCCAATCCGACAAATCTCACAATCTATGATGCTATCTATGAAGCACATTGCTCAGCTATACGCTCACGTTATTCACCCATCTATTGTAAATTAGTTTCTATTTCAGACTCTTTAACTTTAGAATCCATCATATTCAGGCTTTGCCTTAAATCAGAGAAAAAGGAAAAAGAGCCCAGGATGGAAAAGGTGGGGTGGGAAAACAGGAGAGATGAGAAAGAGAAGGCAAAATATCAAGGAGGAATGCAATGTATTGATAAAAATTGACTCAAATGTTTCTGCATAGCTGTTGCACAAGTCTCTTCTCAATATGAATTCTTTTCCTTGGAGAGAATCACAAAGATAATTCAAGCTCAAGTGTGTATTCTCAGATGAACTATTTTTTAACACTTCATAACATATTGTCTTATTTTCTAATTGTGTCATGTTTATAAGTTTTGTGCCACTAGTGAGAACATAAACGTGAACATTTATTTATCTTCTACATGTACCATGTACAGGGTGTAGTTATCAGAGCTATATATTTATATCTAGTTTTGTTCACTTATCCAGTGAATAAATGTATGAGGCCTTCCCTAGGTACAAAAGCTACAGAGGTGACCAGGGTAGAGCAGATGTCTGTCTTTATAGAGCTTACCTCTAAGCCTTCAGCTATGAGGACTCAGTGGCCTAAGGTGTGTGCACAGGAATTTGGGGATAGCAAGAACAAAAGGGAAGTACCTGCTGAGGAGTGGCAGTTTTGAAGTAATCGTAAGAGAACTGGTGATTCTACAAGCTATGAAGAACGATTTTGCAAATCAAGATCTTGGCTGGAGGGAAAGGACTATTCTAAATACTAGAAGGCATGCAGTATGATTATCTATGTTACTAAAGCATCAGATGAACCTGAAGAAGAGAATAGGCCAGAGCGTACAGGCTCATGTCGACTGTAGGTTTAAAGAGAAACGGAAATGGGAGGAATGGGCATTTCAAACAAGGAGGTGGCATGGCATAAGACATTTAAATATAGATGCTCCATCCCTCTCTAATGTCCTACAGAAGCAATAAGCTGATACTCAGATCCCAAGAATGGAGCTTCACCCCTCCCACATCTACAGTACTTCTCCAGTAGCTGTCCCGTTGTGAGAAAACTATGCTACCCCTACTGTATGGCCAGTGCATGTCTGCTTTCTTCCCAGGGGACCCTGCTCTCACTGCCCTTCCTTTCTATCTATGACCACCTCTTCACAAAGCTAATTTCTTTCCCAAGCTTCTAAGACACACAAGCTAAAACGCACTACAATCCATTAAATCCTTCAACTCCTTCCTAGTCATTTCAGTAAAAATCTCTCCCATTCTTTATTCCATTCATGAGAGTATGTAATGACCTGACCACTGGACGATGCTTCCTATGATAAAATGGAATTAAGAAAAGGTAGGTCACAAGAATGGAATGGAATGGTAAAACCGAACAGAATCTCAGAAATACGGTATTATCACAAGTCTCTAAAGCTTCCTACACAAAATAACTTCTGGAGGTGCCTTCAAATTTGTCTCTAGCTCCTCATTTCCTTCTAATTAAGTTTTCTTTGTTAATAATTGACTTAGAGAAGTCATGTGGGAGGACTAACAGCAATATCCAAAAGCAATCCTTGAAATTAAAAAGACATTTAAATGCCACCACTCTCTTCTGCTGCATCACTGTGATAGCTGTTGTGGTCATAGCCAGTATTTAGTATCCAGTCTAAAACTGGGTTAACTACCCCGATGGACTAGTATAAGACTACCATTCTTTTCAGAGATTTGAAGTTGCCCACTGGAATTGGATGAGAACTGAATAGTCTCTTCCCAACTCGTACCTGAAGATGGAGAGAAATTACATAAATGATGGAGTACATATCAGAGTCTCAGATGCACACTTAGCTGTATCAAGTAACTTCACCATGTAAGGGAAGGGCATCTGAGCATTTATAGCACCTCTAAAACCTCCGGAGCTAACTATAAAATGAGCGCTTTTATTCAAAACACTTTGTTCCCTCTTTTTTTGAAAAAAAAAAATCACTTCAAAGAATTTTCCAAACAGAAAATTCCATTTCTAGAGTTTGCAGGTTTATTGCAGCAACAGATGTTCAGTTAATCTCAAATTGGACAAAACCATCTAAGTGATCATTTGCAGAATAGGAGAACACTAATAAAGGGGGAAAGGCAGGGCCCTGTCATCAGTTGGCATTTAAGTAGAGAGAAATAGAATACACAACTGTAGAAACCGACACGTGTTTTTCAGTGTGGCTAACATGCCTGCTCTAATATGAAGTAAAAACGAAAAAAATTCTGAGAGGTTGAAAATGATGAGTTTTGTTAACGGACTTGAATTAAAATTCCACTCTTTTTTTTCCTGCCACAATGTATTATTTTTAATTTTTTAAATTTGGAAAAAGTATTATAAAATATTATATCCAAAATATACTTATAACATTCCTGTGAATAGTAAATAAATAAAGTGTATTTAGTTATCTTGGGTTGCAATGAAATACTTTAAAAGGTGCTTTTTTTCCTGTTTCAAAATGAAATGACTGACACCAGGAAACTGATATTTTGAACACAGCACCTATGAGCCTGAAGATGAGATTCAAAACCGCAGGGCACCAGGTACTTCCGCATGCATGGGACAAGATACATACTTACCCATCAGCCTCACAAGTGAAAAGAGTTCAAGAAACCTTGGCTTTCTTTCAGTTATCTTAGGAAATGCCATGTAAGATTTTTAATAACAACGTATCAAAGAATATCCCCTGACTCCCTGCCCTAGCCACACTGACCCATGTCAGCACCAGCAATGCACATAGCCATAGCAGAAGTTTCTTTTGCTTACCACCTTCATTCCCATACTACATCCAAACATCATCATGCAGTTCTTCTCAGCAATGAAACAACTCAATTCCAACCACTGTCAAAAATATAAAGAATTCAGGAAGCAACAAATCAAAGTATCTTAAAAGATATTGTTTTCATGAGGACAACTGAAATAAAGCCATGGAGTCACACAGTGGTGGTGATCTGTTGAGGGACCCTCCAGTTAGGAAGTTGGCTGTCAGTATTAGAGCAAGAGAGAGGTGGTACCATTTCTCACCTAAGACCAGGCCTTCCAAATGATACTGGATGAATGAAGCCTAGATCCTGTTCAAACAGAGACATGAATCTGAACCATAAGCCATTTATCTAAATATGTATTTATTCTTGTTCCCCACAAAGTAGAGGTGGGGCTGAAAAGTTGCCCTGCCATCCTTTCTTCAAGCAGCAGACAGAAACACTGCAGCAATAGAGCAGTGCGCACGCACGTGCACATGGAGGTATCACCTACAGCCTCTGTAGAACTGTGTTTATGTGCATGACTGCACATGCATGTGTGAACCATGTGTATGTGCCACACAGGCTCTGGTTGAGAACAGACTAACTATGCACATGTTTGGT
>JADRCC010561304.1:0-22956 GCA_019843855.1 Hylomyscus alleni
GAAAGGGTCAGCATAACTCCTCTTGTTGCTATGGTTGTTGCTATGGTTGACTGAAAAGCTATGCTTCTGTTTCATGGTTTGTAAGAAGAGAATGCTGGATAGTTTCATGTCAACTTGACACATGTTACAGTCTTCTGAGAGGAGGCATCATCAATTAAGAATATTCCTTCAGAGCCTGGTGGTGGTGTTGCACGCCTTTAATCCCAGCACTTGGGAGGCAAAGGCAGGCGGATTTCTGAATTCGAGGCCAGGCTGGTCTACAGAGTGAGTTCCAGGACAGACAAGGCTATACAGAGAAACCTTGTATAGAAAAAACAAAAAAAAAACAAAAAACAAAAAAGGAAAGAAAAAAGAAAATTCTTTCAAAAGATAGGTGTGTAGGCAAGCCTGGAAGGTATTTTCTTAACTAGTAACTGATATGGAGGGGAGCCCATTGTGGGTAGTGTGGCCCCTGACCTGGTGGTCATGGATTCTATAAGAAAGTAGACTGAGCAAGCCATGATAATCAATCCAGTAAGCAGTACCCTCCATGGCCTCTGTATCAGTTTCTGCCCCCAGGTTCCTTTTCTACCCCAATTTGCTTTAGTCATGGTGTTACATAACAGCACTAGAACTCACAAGAGAGTGTATCAGCAGTGCTCTTCCATTACCAAGGAATTTATCAGCCAAAGAATTCAGAATTTGATACATCATTGACACTCCTTGAGGTTCTGTGAAATTGGAAAATGTTACTGGTGAAATGTTGTTAAATACCATCATTCTCCTGGACAAATCCTCTGTTGCTTTCTATTTCCTGGCTACAGTAATGTTCCACCTCGCCTGATAAAATATTCAGTGGACCCATGGATTATAATTTCTGAAACTAAGTCAAAAAATAAACTATTTACCTTTTAATTTATTTCATAGCAGCAAGAAGCTGAATAACATATTGACTAACCACATAGGGTGAGTAGTATGTTCTTCAACATGCATAAGGCCACATTATATACTTTGGATTTCCAAGTATGCCTATTGCAGGTAACTTGAGGATTCCTACTGATAATTGATGGTCTTTTTGTTTTACTGTTTGTTGTTTTCATGAGGTGATTTGCTTGTCATTTTTTATCGAGTTTCATTTTGTTTCCTCTTTTTTAGTTTTGCTATGTTAGTGTCTGTCTGGTTTTGTGTTTGCTTCACCACTGGGATGAGGACTGCTGCCTGCATAGGGCTCAAGGAAGGCAGAATGAAGTCCAAGATAGGGGATCCAAGCCCTTGTTTCCCCGGGTGAGAAACAGCAGGGTCTGGGGTGGGTGATATGTTTCTCAACCTCATGTGTACCCAGATACCACTGGGGACCACAAACAGTTGAGAATAGTAGTCGGTGGGTTCTTGATGTCCCCTTTGTCCAGACAGAAAAGGGATGGCTGAGCCTGAAACAGAGCAGAATCCAGTTTGAATTCAATTGAGTGCCAAGAGTACTGGAGGAGCTGAAAGTAAGAAGGCCTTCTACAGGAGATGAACCCTTATCCCCAGTGATCTTTGATGAAGGAGAGGGTCCTTGCTTGTCCAAATTGCTTTATTTATGGTGGATCTGAATGTATACATCTTTCTAGCGTGAACCAGGGGACAAATACCTTTTGCAGGAAGGAATGCCCAAGAAGGATAGCTCACAGGCTAAATATTTATCTAAATACCTCATTAGCATGGAGAACTCTAGGTTTTAATGCTACATGTGACTGGTTGTCATGGTCCTCTCAGTGGGGTGTCATGGTTATGTGTTCAAGGATAGGTAGAGCCTGGCTGGGACCTGGTTCCAACATCTGCTGTTTTCAATTATGAGATTTTTCTGGGATTTTCGAATCTGCTTCAACCTTACATGTTCTGTCTGTTGGCATGGTTCACCTGTCCCACAAGTGTTAGTGACCTGTTTTGTGACTTGATACACTCTCACATTCCGTTTATACCAGTGGATAAGTGTTCTCAGACAAATGAGACAAAAAAGAGACTTTGCTTTTGTTAAGGTTGTTGCTTCTACTTGTTCTTTTATTTGTATGCTGAAGACTAGTATGAAAATATACTGAAACTCTGAAAAAAATAGGCCTTTAGAACAGGAATACCTTATAGCATCTCTTACTCCCTCCTTTCCTTTGACTATTACCTGAAAAATTATTGTGGTTGCAACCAGAAACTTAGTATTTTGAGAAAAAAATATTGAACAACAATTGATAAATTGATTTTTTAAATATTATGTTCTGGGTTCTGATTACTTGTTCTTATTTGTTGATGTTGCCTAAGAAACTTATCTTATTATAGGTAACTGTTTTTAGAATGGTGTTTATATTATTTAGTACTCTTTTTTTTTTCCCATGAGGAAAGGAGTTGTCTTTTATCTTCCACTTTTAAGCAATGCTGATGCATTTGCAAGCTAAAATGAATTATTTAAATTACCATATGACTCATGAGTTATGCAAATTTTAAATAGTAATGTTTTACTATGTCTGGTTAATTTCAATAGTAGTATATCTATCCCAAACAGTTGTATTGGGATATACCCCCTTTAAATTGCATTTACTCTGCAACACATTTAGTCATTGAAGTTGTAAGTGTTAATAGTGACCACACAATTTGTATAACAGGTGTGATAAGCTCACTGTTAAGGACCAAGTGTTGTGCCTTGGAAGTGTAATATTTGTTCTGCACTTGACAATCTCATAGAAAACATATTCCATGAATTATTTATTCCTACCATAATAGGCATACGAAAGAGGATTTTCTTGCAGGCCAGGAAAATCAGCAAGAAAGGCAAAAGCAACACTTGGCCTTGGTTTTGACAGATAGAAGAACAAATACCAACTCCCAGTGAAAATATCATCCTAAATATTTTATAACTCAAGACATATGATAGCTTTCTCGATTTGAAACACCTTCAAATGACATGCACCTATATTTCCCGACAATAATGAGATATAACATATTAATTAACACTTTTTGCTCTGCATAAATGACAAAAAAATTATTAGACCATAAATATTACTTAAGGTTCTTAAAAGTAACAGAACTGATAGAATTATACACACACATTTATATATTTATATACATATATATACATGTATACATTATGTGTATACATATATGTACATATAATGGTATTTTTAGATTTACTGACATGCTACACTGCAGATAGTTCAACTTTGGCTGGCTCGAGACCCTAAATACCTATCTAGTAATTATTCAGTTCAGAGGGCTGTACATTTTAGCAGTATCGATTAGACACTAAAGACCTAGAGTGTTTACAGAGAGTTGCTCGTCGTCTCCAATTCATGTTAGAAGACCTCAGAGATGACTTTTGTACCAACGAAAGAATTCTGAAGGCACAAGACAGATGGATTTGCCAATGATTGTGAAGGCAAGCAGACAAGTTTATTCTGTCATGTCCTCTTATTTAGGTAGATACTAGACTGTGTCACTCACATTTAGAGCAGATCTTCCTATTCCAATTGATCTGATTAAAAGTTCCTCATAGGAGGTCCAAATAACTGTTTTAGTTGATTCTGTATGCAGTCAAGTTGGCAGCCAAGATTAGCCATAGCATTTCTGAGTTAAACAAAATACAAATTTGTAAGAATTATTTATGATCATTAGAATAAACTTGCTATGAAGTAATAATATTAAAATTACAGAAATATACTCTTTTGTCTAAAGTGGGTGTTTTTGCTTAATCTTTTTCCTCAATATAATTCTAAACTTTGCCAGAAAAACTATATTCTCTTTAAGAGATATTTAAAAGTATTTGGCTTTCTATTTATTGTTGCTCAAGCTATTTCACTGCTCTATTAAATATAAGTTAAATTATAAAAAATATCAAGGATTTCTTCTGTGGTCACAGTTAAAATTATCTCCATTCAGCAAACTAGAAAATGCTGACACAGGAATTCCACCAGCACAGTGACTCGGGTTCCGTCTGGTCTGTCTGGGCTGGTGGCCTGAGCAGACATTGGGCTCAAGCTCCACAGCCAGTCCCACAACACCCAGAGGAAGATCCACTCCCAGGTGCTCTGACAAGCCCACGATCAGAGGCTGGTGTCCTGAGCAGACCTTGGGCTCAAGTTCCACAGCCAGTCCCACAAAACCCAGAGGAAGCTCCACTCCCAGGCGCTCTGACACACCCAGGACTAGGGTTGAGGAAGAACCAACATCTTTCCCACCACGAGTAACTGGGAGCAGAGACACCAGGCACACAGGAACTCCACCAGCCCAGTGGTTCTGGTTTCTTCTGGACCAGGGATTACAGGATCCCAGAATCACAGGATCCCAGAGACAATTTGACACTGAGGATTTCTGACACAACCAGAATCACAGGAAGGTCAGGCTCCAGTCAGATTTAACAAGGCCACATAGCACTAGAGATAACCAGATGGGGGGGGGGAAGTGTAAGAAAATAAACAATACAAATCAAGGTCACTTGGCATCATCAGAACCCAATTCTCCCACCATAGCAAGACCTGGACACACCAATTCACCAGAAAATCAAGATTCAGATATAAAATCACTTCTCAGGGTGATGATACAGGACTTTAAGAAAGACATAGCCGGGCGGTGGTGGTGCACGCCTTTAATCCCAACACTTGGGAGGCAGAGGCAGGCAGAATTCTGAGTTCGAGGCCAGCCTGGTCTACAGAGTGAGTACCAGGACAGGCAGGGATACACAGAGAAACCCTGTATCTGAAAAAAAAAAAACAAAAAAACCAAAACAACAACATCAAAAAAAAAGAAAGACATAAATAGCACCCTCAAAGAAATACAGGAGAACACAGGTAAACAGCTAGAAGCCCTCCAAGAGGAAATACAAAAATCCCTTAAAGAACTACAGGAAAACACAATCAAATAGGTGAAGGAACTGAGTAAAACCATCCAGAATCTAAAAATGGAAATAGAAACAATAAAGAAATCAGAAAGAGAGACAACCCTGGAGATACAAAACCTAGAAAAGAAATCAGGAGTCATAGATGCAAGCATCACCAACAGAATACAAGAGATAGAAGAGAGACTCTCAGGGGTAGAAGATACCATAGAAAACATTGACACAACAGTCAAAGAAAATTCAAAATGCAAAAAGATCCTAACTCAAAATATCCAGGAAATCCAGAAGGAAAGAAAGAAAGAAAGAAAAAAAGAAAGAAAGAAAGAAAGAAAGAAAGAAAGAAAGAAAGAAAGAAAGAAAAAGGACTCTCATTAATTCCCAAACTCAACAATCACTGTAAAGAAGAAAAGAGGAGAAATATTTAGCGGACAGTTAGAGCATACTCCTTCCTCCTCCCACGGAAATAAGAAGTATCATAGCCAGAAGATGCCGCTTTCAGAGCCAGAGGAAGGGAATGACTTTCAACATATTCATTTAAAACAGAAGCACATCATTTTTACACCATCCCTGTTCTTCCTCTATCCATTCCCAGGAAGCCTTGCTCCAAACCTTTGAATAACTATTCTCGAATTGATAGCCTCTTTTTCTTTGACTGAGTTTGTCTAGTTGTTGCTGCTGCTGCTGTTATTGTTGGGTGTGTATATGTGTTCACAAATACATAAATATGCCCAGCTGAATCCAATCAGTTGTTTGGGGTATATGTGGTTTCAGGGTTGACTACTTTATGTTGAATAATCAGTAAGAGTTCTCCATTCCTGGAAAGATTATTTCTCCCAGCATTTATTAGTTACCTACGTTTCTTTTTCTAAGGGTCCCACCCTGTGAAATTTCCTCCTTTCCATGTTAGTGTGTTTATGGATTTTGCCATTGTTACAGTCTTTTTAATGAAGACAGTTCTAGGATAGACTGCTTCATGGTAGAATCCTTGGACTTCTGGCTATTACCATCGTTCTATTTTTTTTTTTTTTTTTTTCTTTTTTTTTTTTTTTTTTGAATGCTGGAGCTTTGGGAGAGTTGTGCCATTTGTGACTGGGCTTCCCACTCTCCACTGACTCCATTGTGTCTGACTGTATTTTTTCTTTCTTTTTTTTTTTGTTTTTTTTTTTTGTTTGTTTGTTTTTGTTTTTTGAGACAGGGTTTCTCTGTGTAGCCCTGGCTGTCCTGGAACTCACCCTGTAGACCAGGTTGGCCTCAAACTCAGAAATTGGCCTGCCTCTGCCTCCCAAGTGCTGAGATTAAAGGCTCGTACCACCACTGCCCGGGTGGCTGTAGATTTTCTATGATGGGTTCTGTGTGCTATAAAGTAAAGCTTCTTTGATGATGGATGGTTAGTTATTTATGCATATATCTGTAGTATAAGAAGAAAAATTATAAGTTAGTGAGGAATTGAGTTTGTCTAGTAAATTGATGAGAGAAATGACTTGTGGTAGTGGATTGTATTAAAAAGGGAAAAAGGTGTGAGAAGATTCTTATTTTATTTATTTATTTATTTATTATTTATTTATTTTTTATTAGATATTTTCTTTATTTACATTTCAAATGATATCTCCTCTCCTGGTTACCCCTCTGAAAAAATATCAAAAACAAACCAAAAGCAAAAAACAAACCCTGTTTTCTCCTATCTCACCCTACTCACTAACACACCCTCTCCCACTTCCAGGCCCTGGCATTCCCCTACATTGGGGCATAAACCTTCACAGGACCAAGGGCCTCTACTCCCATTGATGACCAACTAGGCCATCCTCTGCTATACATATGCTACTGGAGCCATGAGTCCCACCTGATGTGTGCTCTTTGATT
Organism: Hylomyscus alleni; assembly: GCA_019843855.1. Classification (NCBI taxonomy): domain Eukaryota; kingdom Metazoa; phylum Chordata; class Mammalia; order Rodentia; family Muridae; genus Hylomyscus; species Hylomyscus alleni. The sequence continues at coordinate 6,701 of JADRCC010561304.1, forward strand.
GATGGTTTAGTCTCTGGGAACTCTGAGGATACTAGTTAGTTCATATTGATGTTTGTCCTAAGTGGCTGCAAACCCTTCAGCTCCTTTTGTCCTTTCTCTAACTCCTTCATTGGGGATCCTGTGTTCAATCCAGTGGATGGCTGTGAGCCTCTACTTCTGTATTAGTTGGGTACTGTCAGAGCCTCTCAAGAAACAGCTCTATCAGTCTCCTGTCATCCAGCACTTGCTGGCATTCACAATAGTGTCTGGCTTTGATGATTGAATATGGGAACATTCCCAGGTGGAACAGTCTCTGGATTGTCCTTCTTTCAGTCTATGCTCCACAGTTTCTCTCTGCAACTCTTTAGATGGGTATTTTCCTCCTTCTAAGAAGGAACGAAACATCCACACTTTGGTCTTCCTTCTTCTTGAGTTTAAGTGAATATTAGCCCAGAAGCTCAGAATACCCAAAATACAATCTACAAACCACGAGAAGTTTCTTTTTAAAAAAATATCAGTTTTTTACGATGGTCAGAGAACCTAGAACAACAACAACAATAATAAATTAAAATAAACTCTATTACTACAATACCACCATATATTTCTGGGAAATTTATTGTTATATACAAAAGAATAGTTAAACAATTTATGGAAGATGGTGAATAGCATAGAAGATAGAACTGAGCTCTTCCATTAACTGCTCCAAGTGAGGTATAAGCTATGGCTAAATATAGGCAACCAACTTAAATATTAATAAAGGAAAGGAAAACAAAGACCATCAGAGGTTGCCTACATTGATCTGTTTCTTTACATTTTCTTGAAGAGCCACTATTTTTTTTTTTTTTTTTTGAGGTATAGCTGGGCTAAACTTTCAGGTCACGTCTACTTCACTTCACAGTTTACATTAAAGACATGATAATATTATCTGTGCCTCATGGCCAATCTGTCACAGTCATGCTTCAAACACAAATCTGCTATCATTGCTGACTCATACATTTTGAGTCTAGCAAGAAACCCTTTAGTGTGAACAAACAGAAAGGCTTGAAAGCAGAGCAAAGAAAACAGAGCAAAGAAAAACCAAGGCATTACCCAAATATTAACTTCCTTGTGATCTGTTTTTAATCATGTTTAGTTTTATAAAGCTAAAGAAAATGTAAACTAACATAAATCTTACTACATATATGTATGGCACTGTTACTTTTAGCCACTCATATAGGATATTCTTATTCTATGAATAAAGCTGATTTCTAAAAAATAAATATGAAAAAATATGGATGTGTGTATTAAAAACCCAGAATAAGAGTTATATGTCCTGAAATAGAAAGACAAATATAATACAATATCAGTGATCACAATTAGGTAAGTAAAATCTTTGCATTTATAGTTTTAGAAACACTATTTCTATTTACGCCATTTTTTTGTAGTTTTCATGGTCTTTGAGAAGTTAAATCCAATTTCACACAATTGGTCAGAGTATGCAGAACCTTCTGAAGATACTTTTAAAGCATTTTCTTCCCTTTTTGTCTATATTATATTGGTATAATATTTTAATCTCTTATAGTGCGGATCCTTTCCTTTTGTCTGAACAGTCATCCTCTTCTCTCTCTCTCCATGCCTCATGTCTCTGTCTTCAATGAGTCTACTCAGGTCTTCTTACCAGAGTATGGGGAGAGAATTAATAGTAGGAGCACAGGAAACTTGCCAATGTCTACAATAAAGAAAATGTCTTTCATTCCACCATTGATCTTTAATTGCTTCTAGAATAAACAGAAGTGGCAAAGCTACTGCAACTGTATTGCCCAGTGCACAAGATGTGCCTGTAAAGTTGCCACCTAGTATTTATGTTTATGCATGTAGATTAGGGCTGCTGTCATCTTTAGTTGGAGAAGCTTTTTTTCTTTTTGAAGATTATGATGATTTCATAATTGGTCTAAGTGCTAAAAATAAGTGATTACAAAATGCTCAGCCAAGACAAGCAATCTATGTCACCCCTTCTAAACCTCTGGTAGCACTTTAGGAAAGGATATGGAAAGACTAGAGTCAGAGGACAAAATTGACACAGAATGTTTTCTTGGGTACAATGTGTCTATGTGTCTTTCAAGGGTGCTCAACAAGGCTTGAATAAGATGAGGTTCTTTATCCTCCCTGGAGTCAGGAGGGATTAGTGGGACCTAGACCTCATGTTAAGGTCATTTTCTTAGTCATGCATCCGAATGCAGTGTTGAATTTGTTGACTAAAGAAGTGACAACACAGAAGTCAGCAAATGGTGGAATAGAAGAAATAAGCCCCATGAAAGATAGGGTAGTCTGCTTTTCTACGACAGCAGAAAGAAAATATGTACATACATAAGATCTTTCTGCCTCTCTTCTATAGAAGCACTTTTATAAGTACTTAGGGTAAGGCACCTCACAGTCACTTGATCTCTGCATTTTGGCCAGTTGTGAGGCATTACTGTTTTTCCAAATCTTGGAATTCTTGGATGTTATATCACTAAATGTGTTATCTTGTCCATTTTCAATTATCATTCCTAGTGCATCAGTACTGGATGTCTCATTATTGCCACACATCGATGACTAGATTCACTTTTTTAATATTATTACTATGGACATTATTGTTAAGCCCTTTACATACATAAATAATTACTTTTACATAGTCTCTTAATTCATTACACTGCCACTTTTCTTTCATGAATACTCATCCTACATAATGGTAGAATTTTCAATTGCAAGAATTTTTTTCCTTTGACCTAAAATAATATGCCTACCTTTCCAAACACAGCAGATGGCAATTAAGATTTATTTATTGCTGGGCAGTGGTGGCGCATGCCTTTAATCCCAGCACTTGAGAGGAAGAGGCAGGGGATTTCTGAGTTGGAGGCCAGTCAGGGCTATACAGAGAAACCCTGTCTTTGAAAAGAAAATAATTTATTAGAAAATCCTATAGACACCAAGTTAAAAATCCTAAAGGTAAAAGGTGAAAGATTTATATGATCTGAAGAGAAACCAGAGTAGCCGGGCAGTGGTGGCGCACGCCTTTAATCCCAGCACTTGGGAGGCAGAGGCAGGAGGATTTCTGAGTTCGAGGACAGCCTGGTCTACAAAGTGATCTCCAGGACAGTCGGGGCTACACAGAGAAACCTTGTCTCAAAAAAACCAAAAAAAAAAAAAAATCCTAAAAGTAGTGATAAGTATAATGTAATGAATCCTGTGGGTCAGAATGTGCAAAATATAATAAAAATCTTGACAGAATCTGATTTGCTTCTTCTGTCATTTCAGGATAGCCCACGTCAGAGGTTCTGGAGTGTATTCTTGAGTGTTCTATACAGAATTCTATTGTAAAAGATATCTTCTGGAATAATTCTTTCCTTTTAAAAACAAACCACAGAAAAATTTAAATGATAATAGTTTGATAACTAAACTTGGAATTATGTAGAAATGCAATTTCAGTAGTCAAAGCATTATTTACAATGTATAATGATAAAACATAAACTAAACAAGTGATGAAACATTTGAATATGTGACGCTTTTGATTGTTAATATTTCATTTATAGCCTATGAAATCTCATTAAATCAGTCTGTTGTCAAGTAGAAAAATATCTCTAGTTGAAGCTGTTAGTTAACATTTTCTGGATTCAACAAAGTTAAACAAAACTTTATTAAACACATTTGGAAGAAATTCATAGTGTGTCATTTGATAGAAAGCTTAGAGAGAGCTGACAGAGTATTCTCCAAATATAAACTTCGGCCACCGGCACATAAAAGTGGATAGCACAGACTGCAAGTTCTCTTTTTATGAAGCATTTCTACTTTGTAAGCTAATGCAGAAGCTCCCAATTTATTCAACTCCTAGGATGTAGAGCAACATAAAGGAAATGAATTAAAATTGCTACCGTTCTAAACAATCTTGAATTGGTAGATGCAGTGTGTAGTTATTGTCACTAGAGGGAAATCTGAGAGGGATTTGGGAGAGAGTTTATTGTTACTGCTGTAGATTGAGTAAAGGATCCCATGTGAATAAATTTTCTTAACAGCATGCTTACTTCAGGGGGAAAAATGAAGCATAGAATGTTTGGAAAAAGCCATATTGTTAGGCTATACTGAAATAATTGTTTCTCAGCAAGCAGCAAGGTCTGTCAGATGCTTGTGTGTAGATTCACATTATCCATTGCCATATGTTTCAATAAACTCCATGGTATTTCATCAGATAAAAGAAAAAATCAATGAAAATAAGCATTATAATACGGATTTCATAATGTGTGATGATTTTTATTCAAAAAAAGATATTATCAGTTTTGTATCTTTTTTAAAATTGACAGCAGGATCCCACTGCAGAAGACAACATCCACAAAGTTCATTGAATGTAGAGAGGTCAAGCTGCTGCCTCTAGGGAGCATCCACACCTAAGTTCTAGTCTCTTTGGTGAGAGAAGGTACTCTGCAGGCTGGACACTGACCCTCCCTCAGACTTCAATCTTTCCTCCCTGCAAAATGTGGTGCAGAAATAGTGGGGCAGAACTTGTAGCCAATCAATATTTGGATTAGCATGAGTAGCCCATAACATCAGAGCTATGCCTTCTATTGCCTGTATGGCCTGTAACCAGAGACTCGATAGCCTAGAGACCTAGGACAGAATCAGACACCACCAAAGTAGGGCCAATAGGGGGACATGACAATGATATGATTCCTAATGATAATCTATTATACTCATAGATGGATGCCTTGTTCAGGCATTATTGGAGAATGCTTCTTCTGGCAGCAAATGGAAATATGTACGAAGACCCATGGGCAGACATTATACAGAGAGAGTCTAAATCAGAGTGTTCTATCAGACTCCTTTCCTTGGAGATTGGGGAATCCTGCAGAAGTGAGAAGAAAACATCGTAGGAGTGATAAGGTATGGAGGACACCAGGAGAACACTGCTGACTGAATCAACTAAACATAGCTTACATGGGCTCTCAGAGATTAAAGAAGCAAGCATTGGGCATAGAGAAGTCTGCATCTGGTCCTTTGCTTATATGTCATGGCTATTCAGTTGGTGTTTTTGTGGCACCTCTATCCATGGAAGCAGGTGAATCTCTGACTTTTTCCTGCTACTGGGACTCTTTCTCCTTTTGTGTTGTCTTGTCCAGCCTCCATATGAGGGCCTTTAACTTGTCTTATTGTATCTTATTTTATCCTGTTTGCTTCTCATCTCTTGGAGACATGCTTTTTTTCTAAAGAGGAAATGAAGAGGTAGTAGATTTCATAAGTAAATAATAAAATGTAAAATGAAAGCATGCCCCAACAAACTACTTCCCTTAGTTGAGTCTCACTATTCAGCTCCAGAGCTAAGGCACAAGGCCATCTCAGCTTCCTTATTATGTAATTGTTTTCTTTCAATGATAATTAAAAGAAAATAAGTCACAGGCTAGTGAAAAATCAGGTAGTAGTACTTTCCAGTGAGTGTGGTGACCTAAGAGTTGATCTTTGGAGCCCACAGGATGAAAAGAATAGAATTCAATCTACAAAGTTATCCTCTGGCTTCCACACATACACATAAATAAATAAGTGTACATAGGCTTTAGAAGAGAAAGTAGTCGAAATACTTATGTAAAGTCATGACTCTTATCCCTCGTAAGGGCAACAGTTACTCTAAAAGAAAGCACAGACAAAAATGGTGGTGGTAATTTAGTTGCTCATTATGCCTGAATCTTTATCCAAGGCTAACAGAAGAGTGATGTCATCCTGCCAAATATCACTGCCTACTCCCTCCTCCAGGGTAAGTTTAAAATATGAATCATATTTCATTAAAAAGATTTATAATCTGAGAATGCTAGTGTAAACACACAACCCAGGCAATTGGGAGGCTGCGTCAAGAGACTCAAAATCTTCTTCCAAAATACCTCATCTATCATTTGAATTTATGTCCTAGACACTTATGTGCTACCTGGTGAAGACATATGAAATTTCATATTTCAGATATAATTGTTCTGCCTTGTAGTTGTTTAACATTTTTAATTTTCTGAGAATTGCAGACATGTGGACAATCCTTATACCTTATGTCATAATCAGATTAATGAAATCTTAATACACACATGCGCACTGAGTCAATTTAGTGTTGATTGCATCTGCATTTCCATTTTTGATACTTCAAAAGTATCACACTTTTTAAATTAAACCATGTTTTTCAGGGATATGAGGCCCTACATGGTGGGTTCTATTAATATCTTTAACTTCGTGTTGTACTCACATCCTATTTCTATCTGCTGTTTATAATTGTCTTTGATATTTTGCCATTCACAATTATAGTCTACTGATAACTATCTCCTTTTTAACACTTATTTTTAAATATTTAATAATCAAATTTTAATTTTATCAAGAAATAGTATCTGATATTCTTGACAAACCAAACAGCTCTATCACAGTCACCAGAGTTACAATTCATTCTTTTACCATCTAATAGTTCTATTTTAGTTTTATCTTCCTATATTAGACCTATAATATTGTATCTTGCTATAACTGTCATGAAAGAAAGTTTCCCTATTTATCTACAACAAAGTGAATAGTTCTCTTGAATATAATCATAACTTAACATAAGTTTCTGACTCTGTGGTTAGAAATATAACACCAAATACAAAGAGACTGCTAAGTGAAAATGATACCATTAGAAGGATGAATGTATGTAACAATCATAATGATCTAGATCATATTGGTCAATATTTCACTGGAAAAATATTAATATTAAGGAAAAACTCATACCAAATTTCAAATTTCTGTTTCTCAAGCTTCATGTCAATTATGTATGATTCTCTTTCACGTCGTTTTATTATGTAGTTGTTTTTCTTTTTCTTTTTTTTTGTCAAAGACTAAGCCTCTCTGAACTCTCTACTTCTTTGCTTTATACTTTCCATTGAGCCCTTATTGACCATCTATTGGGTATACTTTGCCCTCATCTCCCATTGACTATCATTTGTACTCAGTCGCTATTGGTTTATATTTTGCACTAAATACTTGTATGCTCAGCTATGGGTCAACACTTCCTTCACCAGAGAAAGTCCAGGGAAGATGATGAAATTTTAACATCACAACAGGGAGAAAAACAGAAAAATAATTAATCTAACATAGGAAATACTGTGTACCAGAACATTTGTCAAAACACAAAAACTTCATAGTTCAAATTTCTGGGAAAGAAAATTTATGGTGCATTTTACAGAAATAAGAATGTAAATGTGCAGACTATATGTGAAAATAAGAAAGATTTGTAAATTATAATTTTAAACTTACCTATGAAAAGTACTTTAAGATACAAAAAAAATGCCAATTAGAATGGATATCACTAAAAAAATTGTCAGAAAATATTGGAACTGGTATCAATAAATACAAGCACCATGCAAGTCAGTTTGGAGGTTTCTTCAAATATTAGAAATAGACTCACCCTATGATTCAGATTCTTCCTCCCTTGGTACACACTCAGAATTCCTCAGCTTATTATAGAGAAATTTGGACTCATCCATATTGCTGTTTTATCCATAATATCAAGAAAATGATACCAATTTAGTTGTCTATCAACAGATGAATGAATCCTGAAAACTTGCTACAGTACTAAGGAAAAATAAAAGTTTCAGTAAATTAGGTGGACTTTGAAGGAATAATTTTAAGAGGGGTCACATTCCAGAAAGATTAAAATCACAGAAGAAAAGGAAAAAAAAAACTCTCCCTGATATACATCCTGGAGTGTGTGCTGAAGTGTGCACAGATACACACACACACACACACACACACACACACACACACACAGACACACACACACACACCATATGTTAATGCATATAAAGGTATATGTGAATATATTATAACATGTAAAAAGAAAGCTAAATGTTAGGTGATGATGAAGGATGGATAGGAAGGATACAGCTAACAGAGAAGAGTTATAAAAGGTGATATACATTTTTTTGAATTCTAATTTACATATTTTTTAGTTTCATAGCATAAAGTATATATTTGATGGCAAATGTGCAAAAAATCTAACCTTAAGCTGCATGGCTTCAGAATGGATGCTCTAACTGTATACAAGTTGATTGAGATGGAAAGAATTTGGTCTAGCTGATTTCAGTGTTTCACGTTCTATTTTTAATTTCTTTGTAATGATGTTTCAATAAAAACAAACAAACAAACAAACAAACACAAACAAAGAACCAAGAGACTGTTAATACATATTAACTTGACAAAGTCAATGACAGGGAAAATCCATTTGTTTTTAAATTTCCTCATCTTCTTAGTAAACCATAAGCTTTTAGTTCACCACAGACAAGAGCTTGGTTCTGTCTGTCACTCATAAGCTATTAATGGAGATGTGTTATTACCCTTGCCCAGTAGTAACTGTTCTGTGTAGAATTAATGGCTCACCATTAGAATACATTTCTCACCTTAAAATAAGTCCTGATGCTAAATTATTGCTGTAAAATATTCTGATTTATTCAACCTCAAGTTCTTCCAAGAGACCACATTAATAGAAAAGATTTTCAGGTATTTTGCATATGCAGTATGAGTAAATTTCATGTTTCTATCCTTTGCTATTGTTAGATATTTAATATTAGAAGAAAATAACTTGAAATGTTGCTATCTAAACATTGTTAGAAATTGCAGAGCACAAATGGGTTTTCCTTTGCTATACTCTGCCGTTATGACTAGACCAGAACACAAGTCCATGTTTGCATATTCACAGAAACAACTGATTCTTTACAAGAGATGTATTCATTATTTCTAGGAGTGTAAAATCACCCATCTTGATGCAATCACTCTTGTCTAGGTGTATTATTATACTAGCGGTCAAAACAGAAGATTAAAAAGGTGGTGCTAAAACAAGTGCCTAAAACTGTACAGTGTTACTTAAATTCAGATAATAAAATAGAGAGGGAGGTCTTGATTGAGCATATTTTCTCTCCATTTTACATAATAAAGATTTATTTTAATGACAAGATAAAGGTCAGGTATGGTGACAGCGCACACCTGCAAGTCAAAGTTGGGGAAGATTAAGATGCACGGATATCCTCATTTATAAAGTGAGTCAAAGGCCAGCCCATTCGGAGTCTATAAAACCCTGTCTCAGAATAAAAATGATATCTCCCCAAATTACAGATTACTTAATCTATCAACTACTCATATAAGCTTCATGTTTTTTCTAGTGATTAAACAAATTAAAAATGAGAACATTTATGTACAATTTCAATAGCTTTATACATACACACTTGAATAGTTAATTACAACAATAATCATATTGGGTCATACATAGATACATATTGGATTTTAAAGTTATATGATGTCTTTTAAATATTTTTAATATGAATATATATTAAATACTGAGAAATGGTAACTGAAATAACTTCCTTGAAGAAATTAATTATATTTTGATTGCATTAGTTCTTGAGACAAAATGTTTGAAGTAATTAGGAACATACCCATTTGCATTACAAAATTCTAGTTCTATGAACAAAATTAAATAAAAATCAGAATATTCATATTTCTTTAAGTTATTTATCTTAAGAAATTCAGAATAATACTGTTTCTAACTAATTATATTACAGAATTATTTCAGATTTAAAGAAATATTAACAACAGAGATCTGATTTTAGAATATACTTATTAATATTATCTCCCCAGAATGAATAAGGGGGTGCTGTTTTCAAATCTGTTATTGTGGGTAATAAAAATAATTTTTGCTAAAACCTGTATTTTTTTTCTGCAGTAGTAAAAGTGAAACTATCTTGTGTTACAGTGGTAAAATCTTATTACTTAAGTAAATTATTAGTAATTTCTTTAATATCTGACTGCTATTAAGCTGCTGTATAATAACATGCATGACCTTAATGGTCAATTTCTTGCATCTGATTTTGAATAATTTTATGTGTAGAAGGAATAAATTCTGAGTTTTCCTTAACAATACTTAATCTACTTAAAACATTTTATATTTTGTATATTTTTTCCAAATTGTTTTCAGTCATCCTCAACAGACTCTATTGTTCTAAAATTAAGAGATATAAGACAATTTAAAGGGACTTATTATTTTCAAAATCATCTTATACAATTAAACTGATAAAAATGTCTCATTCTACTGTATTTCTCATAATGTAAAATAAAGTCCCCAAACTTCCCTCGAAGACTTTTATAAAGACTAGTATGAAGACATGATTTTGAGAATAGGACGTCTCTTCTAACAACTATGAGTAGTAGGGACTGACTGGTTTGTGCTTGATTGAGCTGTCTGTGAGTTAGTTGATTCCTGCCTTCCAGTCATCAAATGAGCAGGAGTCAAAGCATCCTTCATTTCATCTGCTTCTTATGCCCTATCCTGACAAACATATTATCCCACTGGGACATACTGCTGCAACTGAGACCCACAGGGGTTTCAAAGCACAGAGGTCTACTCCAACTCACTCAAAAAGAAGCTCATTCCCTTGTGAAATTTTTAAAAAGTCATCTAGAAGACTCAATCTCAGATTGTAGACAATTCAGTTTGTTCTAATTTCCAACGGAAGTGCCATGTTGAATTTAAAGCTGTTACTGGAAATGAACTTGCGTATGATTTACTTAAATGAGAAAATAGCATTTTGAATTAACACAAACAGCACGTATGGTGTCACCTTCCTATCGTTCCATCACGTGGGAAGGTAAGGCAGAGCGATCCTGAATTTTATGGAAGTCTGGGTACATGGAGTTTCTTTCTCAAAAACCAAACAATAATATATGTTAATATTTATTAATTTATATACCTAAATTATCCATGTGACTATCAATAAGCACTTTGTAGTAGGAAGAGTTTTTCAAGCCTCACTGTTTCTCGACATCAGAACATGCCCTGTAAATTATATATGTGATTAAAATAAATTATATTCTCAGTCCACTAAAAATACCAAAATGAATATTTGTCTTAGTTAGGGTTTTACTGCTGTGAACAGACACCATGACCAAGGCAACTTCTCTAAGGACAACATTTAATTGGGGCTGGCTTACAGGTTTAGAGGTCCAGTACATTATCATTAAAATGGGAGCATGGCAGCACCCAGGCAGGCATGGTGCAACAGAACTGAGAGTTCTACATTATCATCTGAAGGCTGCTAGCAGAATACTGACTTCCAGACAGATAGGATTAGGGTATTAAAGCCGACACCCACAATGACACACCTACTCCAACAAGGCCACACCTAGTCCAACAAGGCCATATCTCTAAATAGTACCACTTCTAAGGCCAAGCATATAAAAACCATCACAATATTCTTGCTTAATATAGTTCTAGAAAGATCTAAATTAGAATATTCTGGAGGTTATAACCAATAACCATATTCCTCAGTGCTCAGGGGTTTTTATTTATTTAAATTCCACTATTATTCTTCAAAGCATCACTCATAGTAATTTAAAAGTTATTTTTCAAAAACGATATGGTAGATAATCTTGTATTACAATGTTTAACTTTATAAGCATTTTGTAGAAGTGTAATGAAAATAAGCAATTGAAGAAAGACCTTGAGATGATTTTGACAAATAAATAAATCAAGTTGTTCACAGCATGAGTCTGACTCACAGAAATTTAACTGCACAGCATGAAGTAAGTTTGAAGTTTAAGATAATAGAATACAAAATACTGAAATTAGACTGAAGTAAAACGATAAGACTGAATACAATAATAAGTCTAAACAAAATTTAGACTTTTGATAAGAAATCAGAAAATGAAAAATTGAAAATAAACATAAAACTAATTAGTATATACTAAAGTGAACTATTCTATTAAATGATTATTCACTAATAAGGATGATCTATCCTTAATCATCAAAAATTCAAAGTGTGTACTTTACATAGTCATGTTTTTATTGGCTTGGCTGAGTTGACAGCCCTTAAATTAAACTCCTGCGGGTTTTCCACAATGCTGTGTGGATTTACTCAACTAAGACCACAGTGCAGCCCTAGCAAAATAATGAGTCCATATTGGATAGGCCTATTTCATCTACAATTCACATAGCTACTTAACTTTCAACTAGTGCATACACAAAAAGAAGAGTGTTACCATGGAATCAGTTTTGTTTCTCAGAGAATTACTGGATAAAAGAGGAATCCAGAAAATCACAAGAGGGCTTCATACATGTAACATTTAATTGATACACCTGAGCCTTCTCAAGAGACCTAACAGTCATGTTATCTAGTTTTGAAAATATATCAGCTATCAATTAAAATTGTTCTATCAGAAATCAACTGAGTAACCAATATTTGAGTGGAAGAACATTTGGGGAATCCAAAGTTAGAATCAGAGAAAGGAGAAGGAAGTGAAAACGGAGAATGAAGGAAAGCATTGGTGGACTCTTCCTGAGTCATCGTATATCTTGGGGAAAGTGTCAAGCGTGTTTTGAACTTTTCCCAGCTATGGTGAAAGAAAGCAGTACTGACTCATCAACTCTTAGTTCATCAAGTTAAAGGCTGTTCAGAAGCCTGACCATTATTCACAATCCATAAAGTAAGAAGCTGGTTGCCTAGTGATAGGATTTTCCAGGAAATAGAAAAGAATGTGAGGTTACTGACAGAAGAATAATGAAGGACACAGTAAAAATTTCCAAACCAAAACACAAGTAAAGATGATTAATTTGCTGAAATTGAAGCAAGTCCTTTTTCTAAGTCAGAGTGCCATTTGTCTCCAGTTGCATAGGCATCAAATGCAGCATAAATATCTTTCTAACATCGTACACTGGCCAGTCTGTTTTATTGTGCCATGAAGTTTGCTTTAGAGTTGAAAGTAGGAAGAACTGAGATGTAACCTTGGGAGCTTTTTAAGTCACAATTTTTCTCAAGTAGCAGAAAAAAAGTAAAATCTAAGTAGGGTCATTGCCTCTTAAAATATAGTTTTAGAGTTCTACTAAAACTGTGATATTTGTCTATCTACTGTGGAACATGTTGGTTGTTTTCATACAGGGCAAAGACAAAAAAAGGCTGCTGTAAGCACCTACACTGAGGTGACATATGGACATAAGTTTTCAGCTCCTTTGTATAGAGAGAAGCATCCTTGCATTTGGGACACATGGTAGTATCAAGTTTACTCAGCTCACATACTGCAGAGCGTTCTGAATGTGTTTGTGCAGTGTTAGCAATCCTACAGCCATGTTGATTTTGTCTACATTTGTGCCTGAATTTGATGCTTGTTGTTTTTGAAGTTTGACCTTTCTTATAGCTGTGCAATGATACCCTATAGTTAAAAAATAGTGCAATATTGTGATGACATATGATAGAGAAGATCTTCTCAGTTGTTAGTCTGCCATTTGCAGATCTGATTCATGTTCTATACATTCTGATATTTTAATTTATTTTTAAGGGTCACTAGCTTTGATTTGCATTCATTGTCTATTGGATGGTAAATGTTTATCACATACACCACTTGTGAATATTTTTTCCACAGATGACTTAATTTTACTCCTCATTTTTTTGTAATTTCCTCTTGAATATTCTAGTTGATTAGTTCCAACCTACTAAAACTCTTAAATGTGTTTGATCACTAATATAGGGACTTAATTACTAAGTAATACCATTGTTTCTCAGTCTTAAATTAGCCCATTTGTTTCTGCTAGTTTTCTAAATTTGGTAGCTGTTTGTCTTCCAGACAACTTTATACATGTGTGGATCCTTAATTTTTATGAATCATTATGGAATCAGACAAATTAAATTTTTTTTTATTTTGCTTTTGAGTCCCAAAGACACTCCTTTCTTTACTTTTATGTGTTATACTGAATTTGTCACTTTAGTATATTTCACCATAAGTATCACTTGAAAGCTGATGACTTATTCTGTCTTGAGTTCCACTTCTATACAAATACTATCTTTTATAATCATCCTTATTTTCTATTCTCCATAAAATAATTTGGGTTTAAAAATCTCACTCTTCTGAATATTCTTGAACACATAGCATTCAGGAAACATAAAATTAAATAATTGTAGTGTTTTCATTTTGACATTTTTTTGTTTTTCAATTTTCCTTCTTTAATGACCAGTTTTAAAAACAATTTATTCTAATTTCTTGCCATTATATTAATAGCTATAATGTTTGTAATACAACTTTTTGTTTTCTAATAGTTCTCTATTTAAAATTAATTTCAACTTTATATACTATTTAATGTATATTTTAGAATGTTTGCATTAGATATCTCACATTCCTTTTGGAAATCTTGACAGAAAGTAGGGATAGTTATAAATTGTGTGAATAATTCATCATATCAATACCATATCCAAAAGATATCTTAAGACTTACAAGTTGCTATATCTACTTGCTATGTTTTTTTTGAAACACAAATGGCCTGCTTGGAATGTTATTTGCCCTTCTTTATTAGTGACTTTCTATTTTATTCTTTAGTTAGATTATATTTTATTTCTTATGACATGTGTGATATATTTATATATTAACAGTGACACCCAACAGTTGTTATGAAATACATAAATCACCAGAGGAAGTGTGCGTAAACAGAGAGCTGCAGGCCATGCTGTGTCACACTCCCCCTGTCTCTCAGTTAAGCAGGAACACTTGCCTCTCTCCCTCTGCTCTGTAAATGTTGACAACTGACGTACAGCAGAGCTCCTTCCTCAGCATGAAGAAGTATTGCTCATGCTTTTTGTCAGGTTTGAATGCATTTGAATTATTCATGCTAACAATGATTGCAACTGTCTTATGAAAAATAGTTCTCATACAATTGGAGTTTTCTATATTTCTTTATTTTTTTCTTGAATCTCTTTAGAGAGTATTGAGAAAAGAAAATTAAATGAGATTCTTTTCATGACAAGGAATGAATGCCCGAATGCCAGTAGACATGATATATTTCGAGTAGATTTACATGTAAATTATGAAGGAAATTATATCTTTAAAACTGATTTTCTGATATATTTATAAAATAGAAAACTATCATTTTTTTCATATACACTGTTATTTTTTTCTTCTATTGATATTAGACTTTTTCACATAGTAAGTCCTGATTCTGATTTCCCTTCCCTGCACTCCTCCCAGTTCCTCCCTACCTCTAGCCCTTCTGGTTCCACTCCCTTTCTATCTGTCATTAGAAAAGAACAGCCTTCCAAGACATAAAAACCAAAACATGGCCAGGTGGTGGCACACGCCTTTAATCCCAGCACTTGGGAGGCAGAGGCAGGAGATTTCTGAGTTCGAGGCCAGCCTGATCTACAGAGTGAGTTCCAGGACAGCCAGGGCTACACAGAGAAACCCTGTCTCGAAAAACAAACAAACAAACAAACCAAAACAAAACAGCAACAAAACAATGCCCCCATAGGCAACTGTGTAGGGCTTAAAAAAAAAAAAAAAGATGAGACAAAACTGACATATCAAAGATGGACACAGTTACTCAACAGGAGGAAAAGAGTGCCGAGAACATGAAAAAAGCCGGAGACCCACTTGTTCTTACAGTCAGGAATACAATAGTATGCCAACACCTGTGATATGTATGCCCGAGACCTGGTGTAGACTCATATAGATCCTGTGCTTTCAGCTTCACACTCTGTGAGTTCATATGTGCCTAGGTTATTCGACTCAGAGACCCTTGTTCTCCTGGTGTCCTCCATTGCTGTCTTTGACAATGTTTTTACCTTATCATCTAAGGGTTCCCTGAGCTCTGAGCATGATCTAACGGAGACCTCACATTTAGACTCTGTCTCCATGTAATATCTGGTTATGGGTTTATGCATCTGTTCCTACCTTCTACCAGAGGAAGGTGCTTATATTCTTATGTTAATTTGGGTCCCCCAAATTATTTACATGGGAATCCTCACTTCCACAGGTAAGACCCTGAGGAACCCTGCCTCCGGTCAGTTCTGATTGGTAAATAAAGTTGCTGGCAACCAGTGGCTGAGCAGGGCAGGCAGAGGTGTGACTATTAGGATGCCTGGGAGAGAGAAGGAAGAAAGGAGGAAAAAGAGATCTATCATGCCAGGAGAAGGAGAATGAGAGGAGAGAGGCCACACCTGAGAAAGTGTGGGTCAGAAAGCAAAGTCACCATGTAGGAGCTGGGGGAGAACAGCCCAAGAGGGCTGCCCAACTGGGTGCAGAGCAACAAAGATGTAATATAGGATTTAGTAAGTAATATCTCAGGAATATTGGAGAGACATGGATTAGCCATATGGAGGTAGGTAGTGGCTCCGCTATTGAGGTATTTTAGGAATATAAAAGTATAAAGGCTGTGTGTGTGTGTGTGTGTGTGTGTGTGTGTGTGTGTGTCTTTCATTCGGGAACCCAGAACATTGAGATGGGTAGTAAGGAACACTGCT
>JADRCC010561317.1:0-16506 GCA_019843855.1 Hylomyscus alleni
GAAGTACATTAATATTTATTCATATTCTATGACCTTTATATAATTCTCATGGGCACTATTATCCAAACTGTGATGTTTGCTCTTTGAAAAAAGTTTTAATATCTATCATTTATGCACATTCAGCTAGTCCATATTTTATGAGTGTTAGGATTAAGAATTGGATAGGAGACTTTTTAACAACATTCATAAGTTCTATTTGGGAATTATGTCTATAAACTGTCCAAAGACAATTAACATGAACTCACTTGCTCTGGAATTAAAAACAAACTTCTAGCAAAAAAAAATTGTGATTCTACCTGCATTAAAATCTGTAAACAATAGAACTTGATGAAAACTCCCTGAGTTCTAAACATGACAAAAGATTTGTCCTGCAATAAATATTAGAGATCTTTGGAATGTAAATGATGGAAATGTTTTGGGCCACGATTAAGGGGTGGGTATAAAAGTGTACACTTGCCATAGTCATCACACTGGCAATCCTCAGCAAAATGGAAAAATCATCTCACTCACAGAAGCAAATTAGAAAATTCAGTTCCATTTTGTTTGGAATTATGGACATTAACCATAATTTTATAGCATCAAAGAGAACAGCTATTCCAAGAAAAAGGGAAACATGAATTCTAGGAAAGAACTTTGGTCATGTTTACATACCTGGGTTACTTACGGAGTATGGATGATTCCAAAAGCACTATCATTGATAAATCTAGTTTCCATATTGGTGACAATTTACAAATCTGCATCCCTAGGGTGCTGCTCAATCTCTATTCCACCCCTTGCAAACTACTCTATAGTATATTTTCTCCTGGTAGTCATTTGCCACAGGTATCACTCCTGACAGGAACCTTTGGCATGAGCTGTGTGGAAACTGTAAATATTGTGAGATTTTTTTAAAGAGAAAACTTCAGATTTTCCTCTTTCTATCTGAAAGTTCTATTCAATCCAGAAAAATAAATAAATAAACAGCAACATAGCAACCTGTCATCCTGTATCAGAGTGATGGCTTTGGGCAACATCTCATCTCTACTATGGAGATGCCAGAAGAAAACATTGTGCTGGGTGGTTTTAATTGGTCTTGTCAATCTCTGAATGATGGGACAAAGGAGTTGCATTTCCCCTTCTGAGCATAAAACTTCCCATCACTGAGATAGTACTTGTTGGAAACATTTAAGGCAACATACTGGTTTCTGCTGCTTAAGGTTGGTGTTCAGGTGTTAATAGAAGGGTTAAATGCATTGGAATAAAGGCTAGAGACTAAGAAGGTTGGGGCAAAATGGATACAAAAACTTCTAACCTATTTCTGAGACTTGTAAAAACTCATGTACATTGTCAGCTATGTACAAGTTCTGCATGATGTGAGCAGATTCTAAATCTATGAATGTAGATGAGGTTAAGACTGGACACAACCTTTGAATGCATCTTACACATATGTTTAAGTTACCTGCACCATCAAAAGCCAAGGCCTTTAGCATCTATTAACATAAATTTCGCACTCAAAGTCAGAGAAATTAAATCACTCATTCCGCCTGCTTATTTAATGCTATCCTTCTTCGCATCTCCGGTTCCAGCCAAGAAACCTCCATGACATTTCTTCCCCCATTTCAAATGACAATCAAAGTAATTCCACATAAACATGTCTATAGGACAGCCTTTCTAGGAAATTCATCATCATCATCGTCATTGTCATCATCATCATCATCATCACCATCATCATCATCATCATCATCACTAGAAGCAGGAGCAACAATAACAGCAGCAGCAAACAAACAAAAATAATGTAATGAGGAGGGTTTGAGGAAATGGGACTCCTCATCAGTCTGAGATTATAAAAATGATGCTGACAGAACTGTGGAAAAAGTTTGATGGTTTCTCACAAAGTTAACACACACAGTGAAACAGTGAATGGAGTTTGCGGACTCTTATGTTTTAACAGGTAGAAGAATTGTAACCCCAAAGGAAATGGGGACTCCACAAGAAGACCAACTAACCTGAACCCTTGGGACTCTCAGAGACTGAACCACCAACCAAAGAACATACACAGTCTGTACCTAGGCCTCCCTGCACAAAAATAGCAGATATGTAGCTTGACTTTCATCTGGGTCCTGAGTGGGGACTGTACCAAAACTGTTGCCTGTGTATGAGACTTGTTCTTCTAGCTGGGCTGCCTTGTACGACATTAGTGGGAGATGATGTGCCTAGCCTCACAGAGACTTGAAGTACCAGGGTTGGGAGATACCCAGAGGCCCCCACACTCTCAGAAAAGAAAAGGAGTGAGAATGGGAAAAGGATTGTGGGTGGGCATGACTGGAAGGGGTACACTGAGCAGAATATAAAGTAAGTAAAAAAAATTAAAAATGATTACTATATGACCCAATAATTCTACATGTATGTATTATCTCAAGACATATAAAAAGTTTCACAGTTAAAAATTATATCCAAATATTCATATATCAATATACACAGCAGTTAAAAAATGAAAGAGGTCAAATATCCTTCAGCTGAGAAACAAATAAACAAAATACGATATCCATAAATGTACTAGCACTCATCCAAAACCAAAATAATATAAAACCCAAATGAAATAGAGATTTAAGCTACAATATAGTTGAGTATAGTCCTTGATAGAAAGGCAAAATTGACTCACACAATTTGTCTCCTCATCTCCACACAGGTGATATAATACTACAAGGCACATAGCAAATAAATAAGTGCAATTAAAAAATATAGTTTTCTAATTCATTCACTTAAGGATCAAGGAAGGATTTGACTCAAAGGTTAAAATTCCTGTTTTCTAACTGTACTATAGAATACAATAATTACATAAACAACCACATAACAAAGACATGACTAAGGCTTTCTACTAAGAAGGTTCCTGCTTCATATATCTATTTACACAAAAGAGAAATGCATTGTTTAAATTCATGTTTGAATTAAAGACATAGATTACTAAAGTATTTGTGATTATTGATTTGTTATTTTCTAAATTAAGAATGAAATGTTATAATGATAAATATCAAGAATCTGTGTGTAAAATATAAGAAATCAGAATGAGAAAGCTAAGACATAGGTGGGTAACTAGCTATTTCTATTTTTCATCGCAGTACTATAGCATAATTTATTTTTGCAACTAATTATTTTCTAATTATAATTTTAAATTCATTATCTATACAAATAGTAATTGTTGAAGATATATGTTTAGAGATCAAAGGTTACATACCAAACACTAATTTTATGTGATTATCAGTAAGTTATGATAAGTAAACAAGGATTTAAGAACCTAGCACTAATTACTCATATAATAATTGAGATAGTGTTTTATTATATCAGGTTGTATTTGTCTATTTCTGTTACTTTGGTAGAATAGCAAAGACTTGGAAATTCGTAAGGAAATGTTTCTCACAATTGTTGGGGTGACAAAAATTCAGTTTCAAGATGTCAGAATCCATTGTGGGTCTGAGATGCATCAGAAAATGGTGATGACATGTAAGAGATAAAGGGTGTCCTGTCAAGTCTTCTTCCTTTAGTAGATCCAGCAGTCAGACCATGGGGCCCTGATGTTATAGCTCTTACCCTTTAAGAGCTTCAACTCTAAAAACCACAACATATTACTTTGAAAAGCAAGAATTTGCATCTAGGAGTATATATTCAAGCCAGATTTTATGTAATATTTTATGTAAAAATATTTTTGACCTATGATATTTCAGGGAAGTGTATTTAGAAGATATAGAATTATTTTTGCTGTAGAAACTTGGTCTGTTGGATGAAATTTGAATAGAATTAAAAAAAAGGACCACAGATGTATCAACTTTTAAATACAATGGATAATTACATACGTTAATTGTCATTGAAGCCAATTGTCTTCTGGACACTTTCTCGAAAGTCTTACCCTATTTTCATAGTTTTCTTTATTTTTCTTCTTTGAGTGACAATTTCCTCACTAATAAAAGCATGCTAACATTAAAATGGAAGTAGATGTAAATTTATGAGCACCAGTATTATTTCGATTAACCTTATAGAAATGTCTCTTCCTGAGACATTTGTTTTTAATCTGCTAATAGATGATCTGAAAAAAGCTTGGATCTTGTCAATGGTCTCATAAACACTCCATGGAGATTGTACTTAGAATCAGTGATGTTTCCAAGACCTCTAGAACTTTCACAGGAGAATGTGTACTTGTTCAGACCACCTTCAGTGTAACTTTAGTGCTCAACCTATCTCCCTTACCACATTGAATACTCCTTTCAGAAAAGTTGGAAATACCATATCCTGTGCTTCTGTTGTGTTATTCTACATGATAGGGTCTTTAGAATGGCATTCATGAAGATGGAGTTGGGGGTGAGATTAAATATTCCCTTCTGATTTGTTTCTACTTCATACATGTTTGTGGGTACAAGATCTATAGTCAGACGTATTGGTATCTCTGGGCAGATGTTTTTCTGTGCCAGATACCTCAGGCTTCTTTCACTTGATGTTCAGACTTTGGTAATGACAATAGAAAATCAAGGATAAGCACAGCAGAGATACAATAGGGCAAAGAAACAATTGTCAGTGTCAAGAGAAGGACTTGTTCTGCAACAAGAAGAAAAAAATAGCAAACCAAAAGGCAATGGAAGTTAAAATGTGTTCTATGGTTAGCATCTTCTAAATATGGTTAATGCTTTTCTTTAAGGGATATATTGGCTTGCTTTTATTTTAACTGAACATAAATAAAAGAGTATTTTTCTCATATAGTATCATCTGGCATTGTTCTGTGTGGTTTACCATACAAGAACGGTAAGGATGATCAAGCATTTGAGAGCAGAATTATAAAGAGAGGTGAGAGACATGTACATAGTGATGGCAATATGAAGAAAAAAAATTACTAAGAGAAGTATCCCAGTGAAAATCTGTAGTTGGTTTAGTAACAAAAAATAAAATATAATTGTAGGCACTACACTTTAAGCAGCTGAAGACAGGTAACTACCTTAGGAAACAGAAAAACAAAGTGATGTCAGAGAAAAGAATATTCCAAAACAATCCAGATGTGTATGCCTGAAATGTTTTTTTTTTAAAAATATATAACATTTTAAATATATTTTAATACATATATACAATGTATTTTCATCATATCCACCCCATTGCCTCTTCAACTCTCTTCTGTAGTCATGAATTTCACCGAATCCAATTCGTGGTCTCTACATGTGCATTGCTGTGGGTGGTTCCATCCACCGTAGCATAGATTACCTACCAATGTCCTCACTGCCACCAAAAAGTGACAGTTCTTCTTCAAGCAGCTACCAGCTACCAATGGTTCCTCAGCTACAAGTGGGTCCTTCAGAGTTGCTCGAGCACCCATGCTGAAATCTTGTCTCACTTGGTCTTATGTGGATCTTATGGAGATATAAAACTTCATAAGTACAATGAGTTCATAAGTACAATGTTCATGTCCCTGTCTAAAAGATAGCATGTCACAGCACTCCTTACTATTCTCTAGCATTTAACAGTCTTTCCATTGCTTCTTTCACACAGCACCTGAGCCTTTGGTCGGGGAACAGAGAGATTGTTATAGATAGTTCATGTCACACTTAAACCTGAGTACTCATAGTCATGAATTCTGATAACTTTGACCATGATGAGTTTCTAAATTAACCACTTCTCACTTCAAAAAGAAGCTTCTCTGACCATGGTTAGAGTAGCATACATAGATCTATGATATAAACTTTGTTTAGAAGGCAATTTGATACTATGAGCTTTCAGCAAAAGAGCAATAGTCAGCTCCTTCTTAAGGCCTCTGACTTCCATACTCATGGAACTTTGACCAGGTTTATGGTACCAAGCATGAATTTATTCTTGTAGAGTAGGCAAGACAGTAGGTTTCTGTATAATTTTCTTAAATGTACACTTCATTTTGATTAACTTTCTCCCAGCATGGGACTGGCAAATAAAAAAAAGTCATGCAGGTCAATGGAAAAGGATAGAGGACTCAGACAAGGGTCTATACAACTACACCTACCTGATATTTTTTTAAAAAGATACTTGAAAAAGACATTGAATACATTGAAGAAAAGGGAGCTATTAGAGTAGAGGAGGACTGTTGAATATAACACTAGAGCAAGCGAATTCTAGATGAAGAAAGGTACTTCAAATTTTAATTATTTTTAAACTTTCTAAAGTGAAATTGAAAAAAACAATATAGGAGTTATAACAGGTTAAAAAAAAGCCATGAAGGAGCAAGGTTTAAAGAATGATTGTCTTTTAGTCTAAATTGTATTACTTCTAGATCCTTGTAACTGTGGAAATTCCCCTGCTCCTTAGTGTCTCCATGTTGAAGCCCCATGGACAGACACACATTTTTTTTTTATCCAGATTTGAGGAAAGCAGGGTTGGTTTTTTTTTTTCAGTTCAGGATAATGGAGTTTATCTAATACTTTTCTTGCCTGGAGGTACTATCTATATCTGTATCAAGTAAGATTCCTTCTCTTTTATGAGCTTCAATATTCCCAGAAAGGAAGAAAGGTATTTAGGTATCAGGCATGTTGTTGGTGTTTAAGTAATACGTGATATGTATCTGCATATCAGAAGATCAGCCATGTTTTTTTTCTGTTCTGAATAATTTCAGGAAAAAAAATGCTAGTTGCTCTTATCTCTTAGAATACCAGCATGTCTTTCAAACACAGTCCCACCAGATAAGCCCATATCTTTGTACTACGTCAAAGACTGCTCTATAATTCCAGGAAACAAATTAGTATCTAATCTTATACTTCAACCTGTACAAAGACGTTTCATTTTGTACAAACGAAGGCAAACAATATGGTGAAAATCTGATTCCCGAGCTCTCCAAAGTATGACAGTCACAACACCATTGAGATGCTTTACGTTTAATGATCTTTTATTTCAAACACTAACCAAGTTTTATGTAAATTTTATAATAAAATAAATAGAAATAAAACAAATTTCTAAGAAGCAGATCAGTTTTTTTTTCTGCCTAGCTTCCTTAAACCTGGCCTTTGCAAGAGAAAAAAACATGAAAATATATTAAACATGAAAATTGCTAAAGAGCTTACAGGCAATGGAGCACCAGTTTCTTTTGCATAAGGACAAACTGAAGCTTAGAAGATTCAAGAGACTTTTTAGATGTATGAGCTACTTACTCACAATGCCGACTAGATTTCTAATTCAGTTGTTTTTTTTTTTTCTGGCTCAGATATCTCCTGCATCTTTTTAAGAATAGTTTTGTCTGTCTGTTTCTCCAATCAATGTATGAGGTATTGCTAGCGTATTGGACCTGAACTGTCTTTCATTCCTATCCTTTTTCTCCCAGGATAACATAATGATTAATCTATGGGTTCTCTCACCTGGTATATAAGATCAATTGTTATTTACATATAACCTTATACATACTTCCCTGTGCTTTGATCCATCTCTACATTATTCATGAGTCCTACTACAATATGAATATTGTATAGTTACTGTAGTATATTACATGGGAAAGGATAACGAGGTACTATATCTGTGCATGTACAGTAGATACACAATAGGAGTACTTTTCTCAGCTGGGAAGCTGGTTCAATGTGTTCAAATGCCTGCTATACAAACTTCATTACATGAGTTTGATCACTGGAACACATATAAAAGTGAAAGATAAAACTGACTCCACTAAAATTAGCCTTTGTCGTCCATAAGTACACAGTGGCACATGCACTCACACATTACTATCATGCGTATACATGTAGTAATAAATAAAGTAAAAATTAAAAGAGACCTGAGATCAAATGAGTTTGAGTATATATATATATATATATATTTGTGTGTGTATATATATATATACATATATACATATACATATATATATACACACACAAATATCAGTGATTGTTATAATATTAATCTCTCAAATACTTTAAAATACTAAAATACTAAAAATACCAATAATATTTTCTAATTTCATAAGAAACCCATATATATATATAAGCTCCATATTTTAAAACATTTTTAAAAGAGCATATTTAAAGCAAAAAGTTCTTCATTCCTTAGAATATTTTCTTCATATCTACACAGACATATTATAAAAACAAACATTTGTTCACTCGAGAAACAGTACCAACTGACCAAAAATCATGCCATTCAAGTGTTGCATGATGTGTTCTGGAATTGAGTTACCTATGAGAACATGAGGTACATACAGTGTCACTAGAGGGTTATAGTCAATGATGAGTTGGACAACCTGAATCCTCAGAGCTTTCTACAGAACTCTCAGGAAGTCCCACAATGAAGCCCTCTTTTAATGATTTGTTTAAGGCTCACATACAAGGGAGGGCCTCCAGTATTTGTGGCAACCTATTGCTTTGGTTTGTAAGTTATATTGACTTTCTGGATGGCATGTCGTAGGAAGTATGAACCATTTATTATGGATTATTGTTTTAGTTAAAATTTTAGAAATCAAAGAAAACAAAAAATTAATAACAAGAATTTCAAATTATGTTACAATGAAGAAACAAATATTTTTAAAATAGTAATTTTGAATAAAATTCATGACAAAAATCAAAATTTTGCAACACTCTGATTCTATGTCAGTAAATACTTTGTTCTGACCTAATATGGTCATCTACTTTCATTAAGCAAGGTGGTCTTGCAATCTTTTATCTTTCCTTTCAAAACACTTTCTTGAATGATTTTAGAAGGGCATCTAATCTGTTATTAAAAAATAAAAATACAATGAAGAAATAGGGAACTACCTGAAAGGACTGAAGGAGTTGAAGGGGTTTGCAACCCCACTGAAGAACAACAATATCAACCAACCAGACCCACCAGAGCTCCCAGGGACTAAGCCATCAACCAAGGAGGACACATGGCTCCAGCTGCACATGTAGGTATCAATGGGAGGAGAGGTTCTTGGTCCTATGAAGGCTTGACAGATGCCCCAATGTAGGGGAATAGAGGTGGAGGAGGTGGGAGTGGGTGGCTGGGTGGAGGAACACTCTCACTGAAGCACGGGGAGAGAGAATGAGATAAGGGGTTTTGGGAGGAGGGAAACTGGAAAAGGGGATAACATTTGAAATGTAAATCAAGAAAATATCTAATAAAAATGAAAAAATAAATAAATAAAAACACAATGAAGAAATAAGATACTGCCTGATCCATGAATTTGCCACTTTACTGCTGAGGCAATTTATTTAGTCCATTCTTTACCAATATTATTCACAGAAAGAAATGTTTAATCACAGTCTTGCACTGAGGGTAGGAGGAAATAAAATGTTTCTAACCCTAGGAAGAAAAAAAAATGACTGATTTTATCTAAAGTATTTTACTGTGAATTTCCATGCATGCTACAGTAGTGTTGGAGAGATTCATGGGTGGGACAAGAATTTAGAAACGGTTTTACCACTGAGTGTTCGTTCATATTTTTTTAGGGTAAGTTTGGTAGCATTATGACTGCAATGAGTTAGAGACCATAATTGTTATGGATGGTAATTTAAAGATAGTTATCTGCCTTAGAAGATTTTTGATGCTCTTGTTTCTTCTACTTTCACCCTTAATTTAAAAAGAATTATCTGATTTATCTAGTATCAAATGGTCAGCCCTAAGAACGTATGTATACAAGTAACATTATATGAACTGATGAGGTATTGAGAAATATGTTTATTGATATTATATATGTTTTATAATATATAGATACTATAGATATTTTAGGTTATTTGATATATACAAATTCTATATGTTATCTGTATATAATATATATTATAAGTTACATAATATATAAAGTATATAATTATAAAAGTATGTAAATATAACTATATAATTATATATGTATGTATATACATATATATATATATGTATATCTCAACAGTTAAGGAATCAGAGGTTAATATTTTATAAGAAATCAAGGTATCAAGGTGAGGCACACTAAAGAACTTGAGGAAAGAGAGGAGGAAAATTACGTTATGTAATTTTCCCACAGGATTAGGCTTTTCTTTTGTGTTATAGTTGAGAAATGTTCACTATTCTCTCTTTAACCTCCTTGACTCTGTGCTGTCCTTCTTTTATGTTTGGAATCCACACAGTTTGTTGGAGACAATTTTAAGTTCTAAACTTTTCCTGTTGTTGTTCCTCACCTTTTTGCCATCAATTTCTACATATTTTCCAACCATGTAATTAAGAGTTCATTGAAATACAGAATACTTAAATGCTGAAATTTAAGCTGAAGTGCTGGTGGCTTTCCATCTATGGTATAATTCTAATATTTCTCTTAGAGTCAGTTCATACGGATTATCTTTTTTTTCTGATAGATAGTACATTTTTAATGATTTCAGTACTATACTAATAGTTTCCCATTATAATGTATTGAGTGAAAGTCATAAGTTTTTTATTGGTTATTTTTTTTTGTTTACATTTCAAATGTTATTCCCTACCCTTTTTTCCCCTCCACAAGCCCTCAACCCCTTTTCCCTCCCCCTGCCTCTATGAGTGTAATACCCCACTATACTTTTTATACAAACTTTTTTATTTAAATTATCTATTAACTTTATATCCCAATCACAGTGTCTACTCCCTCCTTTCCTCCACTCTCCCACCTACCCCATGGATATCAACCAGTCTTGCCATATGAAGATGCAGTAATACTAAGGGTATCTTCTTCTATTGAATCTAGAGAGGCACCCTGGTAATAGGTTAGGGTCTGAAACACAGGCAATGTTGTCAGAATCAGCCACAGCTTCTGCTTTAGGAGTCCCACATGAAGACCTAGCTACACAACTGTTACACATGTGCTGAGGTCCTAGGTCCATGTGTCTAGTAGTTCAGTTTCTTTGACCACTGTATCCATCTCTTCTATTGCATCTTCTACTCCTGATATTCTTTCATCTCTTGTATTCTGTTGGTGATGCTTGAGTCTGAATTTCCTGTTCACTTACCTAGGATTTCCACTGTGTTTGTGTTTTCTTTATTGCTTCTATTTCCATTTTCAAATCTTAGACAGGTTTATTCATTTCCTTCATCAGTTTGATTGCATTTTTCTGTATTTATTTAAGGGATTTAATGATTTACTCTTTAAAGGCCTCTATCATCTTCATATGATTGGATTTAAGGTTCTTTTCTTGTTCTTCATCTGTATTAGAATATGCAGGGCTTGCTGTAGAATACCTGGACTCTGGTCGTGTCATATTGCCCTGACTCTTATTTAGATTGTGTTCTTTAGCCACCTGGGTTTTGCAGTTACTGTAGCTTTAGATACTGACTTCTGAGTATACCTTTGTTGGAATGACTGGTTTTGCATGTTTGTATCCCCCTTGGTTTCTATTTCCTTTCTGTCTTCTGGTCTAATTGGCCTGTGTATCTGGTGAGCAGTGAGTCTTCAGATCCAGCAGGGTGTTTCATGTAGGGTATTGTTTTGGACAATAATCTTGCCTCTGGTGTGCCTGGTACAAATGTGTCCTTGGGTCCCTGGTCCCAGAGCAGCGGTCAGGAGGCAGACAAGATGTGAGCCAGAAAATGGAGTGCAGGGGTCAGAGGACAGTTTTCCACTGTTGGGTGTACTTAATGGGACTTGGTGGATAAGAGCTTGGGGTGGGGGCGGGGTCCTACTGGTTATCCCTGTTGCCAGCAGACCTTGAGTAATGCAAGCAGAGTTGTAGGCCAGAAAATGGAGTACAAAAAATAGGATACAGTTTACGCTTAATGATTAACTATAAAACAAAAAAATTCAAAATTTTAACTGCTCATCTGGTTCTCACAACTTCCAGAGAAGTAAACATGTACTGTCTAAATGAGGTTTTTACTTACTTTTTTGGTATTGATGGTTATAAAGCCAGGGGTCAAATATATTCATAATACTAGAAATAAGATTTAATTCATAATCATAAAAATAATAGTAATATTCATGAAAAACATTCTTATTACTAATTTTATGCTTTGATCGGGCTGATTTATGCCCCAAAAGACTGTAAAAGGGGGAACATAGACTTGCTTAAAAATCATAGCAAAGTAGAAAGACCAGATATATCTTAAGTAGAGATAGTAGAGACTCCTCCAACATTTCTGAAGACTGGTCTTGAACTTTAGCTTGTTTCTGAATGAAATCTTTGTTCTCCAAAGACATTTTCTCCTCTTCAAATATTGGCATGATCTTGTGATCAGAAAAGTCACAATAGTTATTTTTTTTTCCAAATTGGAAGCACCTCAAAAGTCTTTCTCTAAAACAAAACCTTGTGTGGTGGTTTGGAAGAAAATCACCCTCATAGAGTTATAGTGAATGGCATTATTGGAGGTGTGACCTTGTTGGAGTACGTCCCTGGGGATAAGTTTTAAGGTTTCAGAAGCTGAAGGCAGGTCCAGTGAATCTTCCTGCTGACTGTGGATCCAGATGTAGAACTCTCTACTCCTTCTCCAGCACCATGTCTGCCAGCATGCTACCATGCTTCCTGCCATGAAGATAATAAACTAAACTTTTGAATTGTAAGCCAGCCCCAGTTAAATATTTTCCTTTATAAGAGGTTGTATGATCCTGCTGTCTCTTTAAAGCAGTAAAACCCTAAGATACTTTGTAAGAATATCTTTATTTAATAAATATGTAATAAACATCTACAATGCAATAGAAAATATTAAATACTGGCTGTTCAGTAATGAGATGAGTGTTGATTGTCTTTTATGATACTTAAAAGTACTGGTGGTGATAAGAGGTGAACCAGTTGAACACAAGAACTATATATATAATTTCTAATTTTATCTGCATATGAAAATAGGGATATCTGTGTGGACTTAGGTAAAAAGATTTCAAAAGTTCTAAGTTGGACTCAGCTGTTTTTTGAACTGAAGCTAATCTAGAAAGTCGGATATGCACTAAGATGGGAGGTGTACCTAGAAGTGAGAGGAGATGCTGGGGAAAGTGGAATGGCACTCCATATAAGGAAAACTTATGCAAAATTGTGGGAAGGTTTGAGGAATTAATAGAAAGTCAGGGTGTGGTATTCTAGGGAACAAGGAAAATAGATGCCAAAACAATGTCAAATCACTTAAACACCAAATTAGGGTATAGAAACTCTCAATGTTTCATAAATTTTCTTAGACAAGAAAAATATGTTATTCTATGAAGACCAGATGTTGAAATTCTCACAGTAGGTATGACAACATTTTCAATAAAAAAAACATACTCAAAACTTATGGTATGCAAGTAGGTAAAAAACACATCAACCTTGGACCAGGATGGTAGTAGTGGAAACAAAAGTAATTTATGTATTTCTTAACTGTGGAATTAGAGTTTCTGGAATTTAGAATAGTTTCAGGACATAAAGAAGAAAGGTTTTCTAATATGTGTTACATTTGAATGTGTGGAATATAGTTAGTAAGAAGTACAGTTTACTAAGTTTGCACTGAAGATCATACAAAGTGTCATTGAAGGTCACAGGACAACAAAGTTACACAGGAAAAGGGTACAAAATGTAGGTGTGGAGTATGTCCAGAATATTACCATAGGACCTACAATGCTTAGAATATAAAGATATAAGACACAGTATCCTGGGTGCTGTCACTGAATAACACATATTGGTAGTGTAAAACAATACATCTCTTTCAAAAATTAGGCTTGTAGTTCTACAAATTGACCCCATGACCACATTTCAGTTAGAGTTTCTCATATGATTTCTACCAACCAGTAATGAGACTGATATTAATAAAAATACTACCCATATGTGAGCATCAACCTCCCTGGCCAGGCACCTAAAAGTTTTCTCTGTCTGGATATGATTTTACAAGCACAGTACCATCAATAGGAACAGACTTCTTGCATGGAAGCCCAGGATACCTACAGACGTGTCTCCAGTATAGGCAGAGCTCTTCTTATGTGTTTAGAGTTGAAATAACAGAGGTGCCCTCGATATTCTTATTTACTGCTACTCTACTTATTTGACACGTCACTAAAATCTAGTCCATACTTAAACAGAGTGACTTAGATTTATGGGTACTGAACTGAAAGTGTGCTCGAAGAATTTGTAGTACATGTCATAGTTTAAAGTGGAAATGGATCCCCAAAGCTCAGTTGTTTAAAGTCTTTAGCTCCAAATGTAGCAGCATTCAGAGGTGAGGTCTTTGGAAGCTGATTGATCATGAAGGCTATAACATTATGTATGCATTAATCTATTTATAGATTGAAAGCTTAATGAGTTTAAGAGGGGGGAATTTATATATAAAAAGAAAGGTCACACTCTCTGTGACCTGTTTCCATGAAAGGGCTAGCAATGACATGTTACAATATAGCTCCATGCCATGTCTCCATAGCCATACCGCCAATCTCCTATAGACTGAAAGCTCTGAAAATGTGAACTAAAAAAATCTTTCCTCTAATAATTTGATTATCTCAGATGTATTATTAGAACAATAAGGAGTTGAATGGCTCCCTAAAGAGATAGCTCAGAAGGTATAGGTAACTCCAATATAAACATGATGATCTGAGTTCAATCCTTAGTTCCCTTAGTAATATATGAAAAATAACTCCCTAAAGTCGTCATCTTTCTGAACACATGCCATGGAATGTTGTTCAAGCACATATATGGACACACACACACACACACACACACACACACACATTTACAAGGAGGAAAATGAAGTTTTCTAGAAGCCAAAGAAAGAAGTATTTTTAGCTTTTCTTTGCAGAGAGAGCCTTTACTTAGCAGAAACTTTTCACTTTCTTTTTTATGATCTCTCTTTTTGTGGTTTTATACAGAAATTGATCTATAGCAAACAACCCATGTTACTTACTTTAATCTATAATTGATTATGTAAAAAGAAAGAGAATAATATCTACTTCCAAGCAAAATCAGTTAGAGCAGAAGTTACTCAATTTATGAATTCAATATTGCAACCTGTTGAGCCAGCTCGGAGAGAGAGGCAACTGTGCTTTGAAGATTGTTTGCCCTCAACTGAACTAACTTGGTGCTGTCAATAATTTTTCCTTCAAAATACTTTGATGA
Organism: Hylomyscus alleni; assembly: GCA_019843855.1. NCBI lineage: Eukaryota > Metazoa > Chordata > Mammalia > Rodentia > Muridae > Hylomyscus > Hylomyscus alleni. The sequence continues at coordinate 14,937 of JADRCC010561317.1, forward strand.
AAATAAAACATTTGATTTCATGTCAGTGTGTGAATGAATGAGCAATGCAGAATGGATCTTCAAGAAATACCGAACGGCTGAGAAGCACCTAAAGAAATGTTCAACATCCTTAGTCATCAGGAAAATGCAAATCAAAACAACTCTGAGATTCCACCTCAGACCAGTCAGATCAGCTAGAATAAAAAATTCAGGTGACAGCAGATGCTGGAGAGGTTGTGGAGAAAGAGGAAAACTACTTCATTGCTGGTGGGATTGCAAGCTGGTACAACCATTCTGGAAATCAGTTTGGCGGTTCCTCTGGAATTTGGACATAGTTCTACCGGAGGATCCAGTTATAAAACTCCTGGGCATATACCCAGAAGATACTCCAACATGTAATAAGGACATATGCTCCACCATGTTCATAGCAGCCTTATTTATAATAGCCAGAACCTGGAAATAACCCAGATGTCCCTCAACAGAGGAATGGATACAGAAACTGTGGTACCTCTACACAATGGAATACTACTCAATTATTAAAAACAATGAATTTATCAAATTCTTAGGGAAATGGATGGATCTGGAGAATATAATCCTGAGTGAGGTAATCCAATCACAAAAGAACACACATGGTATGCACTCTCTGATAAGTGGTATTAGCCCAGAAGATTGGAATACACAAAGTACAATCCATAAACCACAAGAAACTCAAGAAAAAGGAAGACCAAAATGTGAACATTTCATTCCTTCTTAAAAGGGGCAACAAAATACCCATACAAGGAGTTGCAGAGATTAACTATGGAGCAGAGACTGAAGGAAGGGCACTCCAGCCTGATAAAGCTGTCTCCTGAAAGGCTCTGACAGTACCTGACTAATACAGAAGTAGAGGCTCACATCCATCCATTGAACTGAGTACAGGGTCCACAATGAAGGAGTTAGAGAAAGAACCAATGGAGTTGAAGTGTTTACAGCCTCTTGGGACAAACAACAATATGGGCTGACCAATGCCCTCAGAACTCTCAGGGACTCAACTACCAACCAAGAACTATACATGGTGGGACTGATTGTTCTGGCAGCATGTGTATAGTAGAGGATGGCCAAGTTGGTCATGAATGGGAGGAGAGCCCCTAGGCCCTGTGAAGGTTCTATGCCCCAGTGTAGGGGAATGACAGGGCCGATAAGTGGGAGAGGGTGGGGTAGCAGGCATGGGGAGGGGAGAGGCAACAGGGGTTTGTTCTTGTTGTTTTTGTTTGTTCATTAAAAAAATAAATAAATAAATAAGAAAAAAAGAAATGATAACCAAACAAGTAGAAATGTTTCCGTCTAAGTGTTGGAGAGATGAAGGCAATCACTCTCAATATGTTCCTGTATAAATCATCTAGAAAAAAAGGCAGTGTCATCAGATACTATTACAATCTAGAAGGTTCTAGATAATTCTAAGCACCACTTTGTATAGTGTTTTATATTCTAAGCAAACTTCTATCATATTGATTTAAGAACAGGCTGGGAAATTACATGAAAGTTACAGACATGAAACAGTGAAAATGGAGTTTGAAATATACATGACTATAACCACTTTCTTTTTTGTCTT
>JADRCC010561322.1:0-14316 GCA_019843855.1 Hylomyscus alleni
TTCTTGGGCAATGGGATACAGAAACCCCTATAAAATCACTGATTATTGCTAGTGGTAGTTGATTGTCAGCACCTACATGGACTAGACTAAAAGGAAAGGTCCCAAAGCTGAGACACAGAATTGTAGTAAGGATTGGTGAAGTACTATATTCACAAGGGTAGTCTCCTTGACCAGCTGTGGTGACCCACATTGAAGAATCATAAAACCCAGATTAGGCTAATGGCACATGCAGGAAACCTTGAATGTCTTTAAAGAAGCACATACCTAAATGCCATAGTTACTCAACTCTAGTAGTGATTTGAAGAATGGATTTGAGTTGTTTGAATGCTTGAGTAGGTTGACTTTGGATGATAGTGTTGAGTGGAGCTGTAGAATTCATACATCAGTGAGTTGATGTCCCCATCCCTCCACTGGGGACCCTGTCTATCTTCTGAGTGTGATCTTTTCAGGTTCCATGTTCCCACTGTTGGGCATTTTGGCTAAGGTCACCTACAATGAGTCCTGGTATTTTCCACCATGCCAGGTCTCTGGGACTTCCTTGAGATTCCCCCTGTTCCTAGCCGCTGCATATTTTCATTCATTCTTCTGGTCCTTTGGGCCTCTCTCCTATTTCTCTCCATATTTCATCCTGCCTCCTATTCCCCTCTTCCTCCCTTCTCCCACTCAAGTCTCTCCCTCTGTCTGCCTCCCATGACTACTTTGTGCCTTTTCTAAGTGGAATTTAAGCATCCTTACTTCCTTCTCGTATAACTTTTTTTTAAGTCTGTAGGGTTTGTCATGACTATTCTGAGGGATGGAGATTCAAACCTACCTACAAAACTTTCTACCCTAAATTGCTCCTGTCTAAAAGAAATGCAAGGACAAAAATGTAGCAGAGACTGAAGGAATGACTGACCAGTGACTGGCCCAATTTGGGATTCATCCCATGGTCAGGCATCCCATGGTCGGTTTATTTATATAGTAAATAAATCCCTGACACCATTACTGGTGCTATGTTGTACTTGCAGACAGGAGCCTAGCATGGCAATCTGAGAGGCTCTAGATAACAGATGACTAAGACAGATGTAGATACCCACAGCCAAGCAGTAGGCAGAGGTTGGGACTCCTATGGAAAAAGAGTTAGGGGAACGATTTAAAAAACTGAAGGGGATGGCAACCCCATAGGAAGACCAATAGTGTCAACTAACCTTGACCCCTGGAAGCTCCCATAGACTTAACCACCATACAAAGATCATATATGGGCTGATCTGCCCCCAGCACATATGTCTAGTCTTGATGGGTGGGTAGGAGAGGATGTGCCTAATCCTATAGAGACTTGATGCCCTGAGGATGCAGGGATACCCAACTGGGGGTCTCTCTCAGAGGCAAAGGGGAGGGGGATGGGGTATGGGGGGAAAGAACACTACAAGAGGGAACTGGAAGGAGGAGGGGCAGCATTAGGGATGTAAATAAGTAAAATAATTAAAGAAAAGAATGCCTATGTCAGCCAGCATTTTGTAGAGAAACAGAACCAACAGGAAGTAGATAGGCAGATAGATGATAGATAGATAGATAGATAGATAGATAGATAGATAATAGTAAATAAACATTTTGAAGTACTGGCTTATCAGATTATAGTTGCTGAGAAGTACTATGATTTACTGTCTACAAATGAGAAACTTTATATCAAATGGAGGAAATCTAGTCTCATTTCAGAGTTCTGAGAACCAGGGGAACCAATCCTAAGGGCTAGGGCCAAGAACAAGGAATACCTGTGTCTGATGACAGGGCAAGATGGGTACTGAGGGACAGGAAGTAGAAAACCTACTTTCCTCCATCTTAAGGTATACTCAGAACTTCAACAGACTGGATAGTAGCTGTGGTTTTATCCAGTCAGTCTACTAATGAAAATACTAATCTCGGGGGCTGGAGAGATGGCTCAGCGGGCAAGAGCACTGACTGCTCTTCCGAAGGTCCTGAGTTCAAATCCCAGCAACCACATGGTGGCTCACAACCACCTGTAATGAGATCTGACACCCTCTTCTGGTACATCTGAAGACAGTTACAGTGTTTGTATGTATACTAATAAATGAATCTTTAAAAAGAAAAAAAAAGAAAATACTAATCTCTTAAAAACCATCTTCACAGGCATAACCCACAACAACGTTTTGCCAATGATAATCCTTACCAAGCAATAAGTAACACACACACACACACACACACACACACACACACACAAATAGCCACTGCAATGTTGCAAAAGGGAGGAGAGAATTAAGCAAAATTAACTAAAAATTAACTAAATTTTGAGTACATGCAGACACTAAAATATTGGTTACTAGTTATCCAAGTCAGTGTGCTCTGTAGCCAACTTGAATATTTGCCTTTTGATGGTGGAGTCTGAGTAAGCAGCGTACAGGGCTGGGACTGACAGTTGAGGTGAGGTGATGACAAATGATCAAGACGTGCAGAAACCTAAGAGTGTAGCTTTTTACAGACACTCACAGTTTGGCTGCACAAGGAGGTAGAAGAGCCAGCCATGAAGACCAAGGATCCTTCACCAGGGTTATAGAGCTAAAGAGAACTGTGTGATGGAGCCAAGGGAAGACTGGGCATGAAGGGGCTGGTGCTGAACTGGATTAACACCAGACAGAAGGCAGGAGAAGGAGAGCTGAGCATAGTGAAGGCCTGATGGACTGAGGTTTCTGGGGATAGGTGAGAAAGAATTGGTTGAACACAAAAGGGGCAGGGCAGAATTAGGGGCTGCTCAACCAGAATGTAGAGGTAATCGCATGGAGTCGTATGGTCCACAAAAGGTGAGAAATTGCAGTCTTTTAGTAAACTACAATCTCTATTCATATTTAAAAACAATGAGGACATGAGGGGTTCATCTGGGAGACTTTTCCACCCCAGTAATATTTTCTAGAGCTTTCTCATCTTTTGTGGAAGATAAGCTGATGGTAGAAATGTGTCTTTATAGCACTGCAAACTGAAATGTACAATTCTCTAAGTTGCCTTTCCAACAGTATTAACTTTACATTTTCCTTAGCATGTCATCTTTCTGTGCTGAAAGGGAGAAGAGAAGAAAAAACATGCTAATTGGCTGAAATAAAAGGGGAATTTCTAAGGCTGCCTATCTACATCATTTCTCTGCTGGCTTTTCCTGGGTAACAGTGTCTAATGTTCAGGGACAAGAGGCTTCAGACCACAGGGTACCTGCCAGCTCTCCAGAGGGCAGAAACCCACATTTGCATGCATATGAATGAGGACAAGAATAGGTTGAGAGATAAAAAATGAAGCAGTTGCTAGAGCTGTGTGCTGTGCAAAGGGACCTGGACACCCCTGATGGAGGGGGAACTTGGACACCGGATAGGTGGCATACACAATGGTATTAGAAAAGAGCTATTCAGTGGCATGATATATTTTCCCAGCATACTATGCCAAAGCAGCACGTTGCTTAATTGTGTAAAGTATGAGACCTGGTAACTCCTCTCACCTTCCAAAAGTGCTTAGGCTTGCAGAAGGAAAATTTGGCATCTGTTTCCATTCGTTTCAAAGGATGAAAGAAAAGGCCACTGTAGAGATGTATTGATCTTTGGAAAGGTCAGGTGAAGATTCATAGGTCAAGGTGTTACTTCTGAATAGTTGAGATGTGAAGAGATAATACATGGGGAAAATATAATAAACTAAAAACAAAGCAATATTCCATTTGTACAATCAAAAATATTTGTGACCTTTTAAAATGTAAGCAGTATAGTATTGTATATGCTTGGGTGTAGATGTGCATATATATCTATATATGTCTGCACATGTGTAGAACATAATCATGATTAACTTTAAAATAGAAGCCAGTTTCAGAAAATAAATTCAGTGAACTCTAAAAATTAGAAATATATTTATTTCACTGTATAGCCTTGAAATTAGAAAAGGAAAAATATACAAGTAATTTGAGGTGGAGAGATCAAAAACAGGGGTAAAAAGAGTGAAGCAGTAGATATACAAAGGAGAAAGAGGGAGTGTAAATAGAAAAATAAAGGAAAACCAAAGGAGAAAGAATGAAGAAAGTTTATGGGAGGTATTATCACTACTGACTCTGATCTTGTGTCTAGCGTCTATATCTCCAGAGCATTGTAAAGAACTAAGAGGGCAGGTGAGCCAAACAGTGGAAGGAGGTGGCATATCAAGCCTTCTGAGATGAGCAAGCTGTTTGGAGATCATTTATTTTTTTACATATTGTTCTTTGGTTAAGGGACCCAGACTGGATCCATATAGTTGCCCTTTAAAATGGTAACAACCAACTTAGTACAGTTTTTCAGAGTCTGAATTCTGTTGTGTTTCATTCTCAAAGTTCACAGCAAATGTTTGAAATAAAATGCTAGTTTCTTTTGGGGCCTTTGAAGTTTATTGTTACATGTGCAGGGATGACCACATTTCAGAGGATGACCCACAAAGCCCTAGTTCACTCTGAATATTATTCTAGAAGTTGGCTGCAATTAGTTCATTCTGTCGCTTTCCTTTTTGATCTGTCATTCTTTGTACATTATGTGTATCCAAGTGTGAATGTTACCTAACTGGATCCAACCATCCACCCTCCCATCATCCCTGCATAAGGCTTCCTATAGAGTCTGTAACTCTCTAAGTACCTTGTTTGTACTATGCTAGAGGAAGGATGTTGTCTCTATCTTGGAATCACCTCCTTTGAAACAAACTAAATTCATTAGAATGGTGCATATTGTCTCAGTTGGATCCTCCTCACTAAAAATGTGTGTACCTTAGACTACAGAACACCCAGTTCTTCCTAAAATGGTTATGTGCTGATCACAAACTTCAGAAGAATTAAATATCCATAAACTACATGTATGTAATTATATTTTGCCATTTTAAAAACATCTAGATTATAATTTCCATACATGAAAGCTCCTGTTCTCTCTTAGATGTCTCTCATAAGGCATAACACACATGTTCTTTTCATCTTTGCATAAGGCCAATCTAATAAACTGTATCCTTCAGTTTCAATTGAAACTGAAGAAACAATTGGATGCATACATAACTGTCCACCCAGCATGATTTGCATATTCATAAATGCATCTATGCTTTATAGCCGAACTCTTTCTTGGCCATTGATAGTTTTTCACTTTATATTCTTGACTAAAGAAAGTATACATTGTTCTAAAATGCTATTAATACATGGGATCTCTTCTATCATGTCCATAAGCAGACTTTTTTTAAATGATGTTTTCTCAACCCTGACCTTTCTTCTTGCCATCATTTTATCTTCTGAGTTACTGGTAAGGACTCTCCTAGACAACAGAACTTCTGCCCTTCCTGTGTTATCTCTCTGAAATGTAACATAGGCTTAAGTAGTTCTTGTAACTTAAGAGATCATCAAGAACAACAAGTGAAGGACAATAAGCAACTGAAGTTGTTAGAACTTTAACCTTACGAAGCATGTCATAAATTTTGTGGAATTCTATTAGGCTGACCAACTACGGTGTGTTCTAGAAGCACTGGGAAGGCCTCAGGTGGCAAAGAAGAGTAAAGAGAACTTGTCTTCAGAGGGACTGTGTTAATGGTGATGGATCCTTACCTGATTTGTGTGCCGCAGACAAAGAGAGCTCCTAGCTACGCGATTGCTCTACTTTCCTACACAGGGTATGTGTTCTGAGAAGATACAAAGCATGGACTGCTGGCCAGTCAGTCCAGCATTTTGTTTTCATATAAAAATATTTCTTTAGAACATAAAGCATCTTATGCCATTTTGAGGGGGTGATTTTCACTTATAGCAATGAAGGTAAAAATTGTAGGAAAGACTACTTGATCAATAAAACATATAGGATTTACTATCTGGCCCTTCATTTTAAGACTGTGCCAGTACTTAGAGCACAAATCAATGTTAAGTGAATGTTTTACTAAAGACACCATACAGCAAAGTAACAGTATAGATTCTGAGCACTAGAAGAAATCCAAATTTCTCTGTTCCATATTTAAACCATCTCAGTGCTATCAACGACCTTAGGTATTGTGACGGATAAATCCCAGCCAACCAGAATGCAGGTAGAACTTTGCCTTTCTGCTTCATGAAGAGTCTAACCGATGAGACAGAGAACAAGAAACACTTAGCTGAGGGACTCATTTGTCCACTTAGGAGAATTAAAAAAAAACAAAACCCCTGACTTACATATATTATAAGTATAACTGAAACACTTAGGACAGCTTATATGTCTGTTGCCAGCACTTTTTAGTCTTAATTCATAAGTAAGTAGAAATTGTACTTTGTCTTGATTTATTCTTTGGCTTGAGTTGTAATCATGATGAGAGTAATCACGTGCTGGACAATACCATGTCTTAATGCTGGACAATGAGAGAGAGCCACAGCTTCCATTAGCTAAGCAATCACAAGGATAAACTGTGGTCTTTGATAGGTGTAGTAAGTGTATATTTGCTTCACTGGGATGTTAAATCATCTCAAATATAGGAGCATCGCACACATACAAATACACATGCGTACACACATATGCACACACATGTGTACACTCACATGCAGAATTGACTCCTAAGATAGTTTTCAATATATTAATTTTAAAAGAAAAAGAGGATTTCCTTTAAAATAGTGATATATTGAGTGTTCATGTGAATTTTCCATATTTTTTAAATTTTTCATTGTATATGATCATATGTTAAATAATATTTCCATACACATATGTATTGTACATTTATTATATTCCCCCAACACTCTCCCTTTTCACCATTCCAATTCCTGTTTTTCCCATTTCTTCCCTTCTAACACCCACACTTTAATGCCATGCACACATACACGAGTTTATATATCCATTTAAAATCTAAGAACGATGTATGAGAGAAAACACATATAATATATGCTTTCTGAGACTGGTATAATTTGCTTATTGTGATTATTTTTAGTTGTATCAATTTTCCTGTGAATGCTATGATGCCATTGTCTATGACAATGAATATGCATATGCTTTATTGATTCCTCTGTGGCAGAATACCTTGGTTGGTCACATGCCTTACTGTAGGTAGTGCTGTATAAACATTACCAACCTGTGACAGGTTGACCTAGAGTCATGTGGATAAGACCTAAGAGTGGGTCTGTGAAGTCATAATCTATAAATTAATGAACTTTTCATAGTGGGCAGGTAAAATATTTTACAAAGAAAGAAGTTTAAAAAGAAAGAAAATGCAACACCTGAATCACTGAGTGAAACCCATGATGTATAAAGAGTTCAGGCCCTTTAAAGGGTCAGACACTGCCTTTATTTCTCATTTCTTTTCCTTATTATTGTGTGCCTTACTGTGTTTTTACTTATCCAATGGATGTCTTTTCATTTCAGATCTTAATTCAAAATAGACCTACTTTCTTCCATGTAGAAGATTCCAATGTAGATAAAGAAGAGAAACAAAACAAAATAAAACAAACAAACTAAAACTGTAATGTTTTGTGAAAAGATTCTTTATATTGTATTTCTTTTTTATATTATTATTATTGTTATATTTTAATTTAAATTATTTTATTTATTTACGTTCCAGTCATTGGCCTGCCTCAGTCCCCCTTCCCATAGTTCCTCATCTCATTCTTCCTCCCCCTTGTCTCTGAGAGGGTGCTCTCTTACCACCAGGCCTCCCTTTTGCCTGGAACCTCAAGTCTCAAGTCAAGGATTAAGCCAATCTTCTCCCACTGAGGTCAGACCAGGCAGACCTCAGCTACATATGTGCCCGGGGCCTTGGACCAGCCCCTGTATGCTCCTGGTTGGTGGCTCAGTTTCTGGGAGCTCCCTGGAGTCTGGGTTAGTTGAGACTGCTGGCTTTCCTTTGGGGCTGCTCTTCCTTTCAGCTTTTTCAATCCTTTCCCCAGTTCAAACATAGTGGTCCCTGACTTCAGGGGTCGGGCGTTTCTGCTTCTGTCTCAGTCAGCTTCTGGTAGGGCCTCTCAGAGGCTAGCCATGCCAGGCTCCTGTCTGTAAGCGTGTCATAGCATAGTAGTATCAGGTCCGGTGTCCCCCATGAGATAGATCCCAAGATAAGTCAGTCATTGAAACGCCTTTTCTTCAGTCTCTTCTCCATTTTTATCCCTGAAGTTCTTTTAGACAGGAATAATTCTGGGTCAGGAATTTTTGACTGTGGGTTAGTAATCCTGTCCCTTTCTCCAATGCTGGACATTTTAGCTAAGTTCACTCCCAATGAGTCTTGAGAATGGCTCACCTTCTAGGTCTCTGGTTCTCTCTACAGGGTTCCCCACTTACCCACAACCTCCTACTCCCTGAGACTTCTTATTTCCATTTATTCTCTTGGCCCTCTGGGCTTCTCTCCTGTTCCCTTCCCCAATGTCTGATCCTATTCCTCTTATTCTTCAGTTTTTTTTTTCAGTGCTCTTTTTTTATTAGATATTTTCTTTATTTATGTATCATATGATATCTTCTTTTCCAGTTTTTCCTCTGGAAAAAAAAAAGAAAAACAAACAAACAAACAAACAAACAAACAAAACAAAACACCCTGTTCCCTCCCCTCTCCCCTTGCTCATCAACTCACCCTTTCTTACTTCCTGGCCCTGGCATTCCCCTACACTGGAGCATAGAACCTTCATAGGTCTAAGGGCCTCTCCTCCTATTGATGACTGATTAGGCCATCCTCTGTTATACATATGCTGCTGGAGCCATCAGTCCTACATATGTACTCTTTGGTTGGTGGTTTAGTTCCTGGGAGCTCTGAGGGTACTGGTTAGTTCATATTGTTGTTCATCTTAAGAGGCTGCAAACCCTCCAGCTCCTTGGGTCCTTTCTCTAGCTCCTTCACTGGGGATCCTGTACTCAGTCCAATGGATGGTTGTGAGCCTCTACTTCTGTATTAGTAGGGAACTGGCAGAGCCTCTCGGGAGACAGCTATATCAGGCTCCTGTCAGCCAACATTTGCTGGCAAGATTCTCTATATGCCACTGGCCTGGATGAGTGCCCTTTAGATGTAATATTTGCCTCCCAAGTAACTAATCTGACATAGTCATATGATGACCCAGAAGACGGAACAAAAGCAGTGGGGCCAATTTTCATTGAGAAAACACAGTGTTTCACGTGAGTTGAACCTTAGGTTGTTGTGTGTATTGACAGGCATTTAATCTAGCCATTTCCAGTTGATTTTGGTTGTCAGAGATGGAAAGATGGTCCTTGCCTACTCTGTGCAGTACAGTGGAGCACGGGACTGCTGCCTTTCATCTACATCCAATAGAAATCAAGGTACTGGCTTTGTACTTGGGATAAGTAAGTTTTCAGCTCTCTATATTAATATTTACCTTCAAGGATAAAAGACCAAAGGCAATCACCTTATGAAACACCAACGAGTCAGCTGTTAGCCAACAGAGAGCCTCCAGGAGAGTCTGTTTTGTTTGGGTGAGTCAACACAAATGTCTGAAAATTATACACTATTTGATTTATTTAAGTGCAACAGCTACTTATCATATTGGGAGAATTCTGTGGGTAAATCAAGATTACATAGACATTACAAAATACTGATTTCATAAATAATTATTATTATCTTTTATGTGGTAAGCTCTCAGGATGTAAAAGTGAGAAAGGCTTAGTTTCATGGAATCTGAGGTCCAGTGAGAAAAAAAAATTAATGAAAGAATAAAATAATTGTAAATTAGGAAAATTTCAAGAAAAGTAATTTGTTGTACTATTAATAATAAAGGAATGCTGGGATGTCACCTTGGGTGGATCTGTTTCATAAGACCTTTCTGAGAAATGAGATCTAAAAGAGCTAATGCTGGGAAAGAGGACATGGATAAGCAGTTGGGGCTGAAGGAAATGCATATGTAGAAATCCTGTGACATGTTGCATTGAAAGTAGCCTGACATCTTTGGAACCTGGTGATCAAAGGCAAGAGAAACTAAAGATGAGGGTCTAGCTTGGGCCAGTGGTATAGAGCCTCCTGAAGTACAAGGTCATAGCTGTCAGGCAGAAGGGTGTGTGTTATCTGGCTTATATCTTCAGAAGACAATTGAGTCTGCTCATATGTAATGTGAGTGGATAGTCTCTGTGAAACGAGAAGATGGATTAGAACCTGGTGCTGTGTGTCAAGCGAGCACTGCTGAGGTCTTCCCCTAGGCTGAAAAGACAGGGTAGAGACAAGTGATGTTTAGATTAGAGAGGGGATTTGGATATATATAGAAGGAAGTAGAAAGCAGCAGGGGCTTTGAATATCTGAGTGGGCCCCTAAAGAACTAGCTAGCTAGTGTGTGTATATGTGTGTGTGTATGTGTGTGTGTGTGTCTCACATGGGCAGACAGGGTTTCTTAATTTGCAACCTTTTCCACTAATGTTATTCTGCTTTTCTCTTGTTTTTTTAATAAATAGCTTTATATTTTATTAGAGAGAGAGACTTCCTGTGCTATTAATTTATTTTCTTGTCTAATGGAAGAGAGTGTGACTTCATAAGCATATTGATTTGGGGTTTTATTATATTTGAAACTTCTTATCCTGTTTAATTACATCATGTCATTGGACAGGGATGGCACATTCTGTCTGAATGAAGCTAATGGTTTATTCATGGCAGTTGGCATGCATCTGACAGGTCCTATCACAAAGTTACTCAGATCTTACATCTCTTATTTACCTTTTTTTGTATGTATTTCAAATGTTTGTAACTGTAATCTTCATTCTTAGTGTTTCACATTCTCTGGTAAAACCAACTGAGCAGATACAACTTTATAATGGCACTCTCTATGTCTTTGTCTATCCATTTACAGGTACTATAAGATAAAAAGATCCATCAATTATTTCAGCACAAATCCCACATTTTTTTTCTTGCTCAGATGTTAAACAACTTTGCCATAATATACTGCATATATCAATTTGAAATTTTGTTTAAGATATGTACTTGCAGGTATTAATAGTAAAGGTTTGGAGGCATATGCTATTTGTGCAAGTATGAAATACTCAGAATGTTTATGTATATCATCTCCAACTCCCTGCTTTTAGAAAGATTTTCTGCCTAACTGTGTTCTTAATATAGTGCAGGTGTTTTCCAGATGTTCACAGAATAAGTCAGTGGTTTTCTTGTGGTAATGATTATACATAGATATTTACTGGTCATTTCTTTTGCTGTTGCTAATACTGTAAAAGACATTTATGTCAAAAACTTTAGGCATGAAAACACAATGTAGTCTGTCTACTTCATGGAATACTATTCTTTAATATCTAAAATTCTAAAGCAATGTCTAAAATTCAACAACAAAATAGGTGGCATAATGTAAAAATATGCAAAGTACTAAAGCAGAAATTTCTCTAAAGAAGATATACAGATAGCCAATAAGTGCATGAGTGTTGTCTGACATAACTAATCCTTTGCACAAAGCAATCAAAACCACAATTAGATGCAATTTCATATACATTGGGATGGGCACTATCAAATAACATTGAATAATATTGGCAAAGAGAGAGAAATTTTGCATGCATTTTTTGGTGACAATGTAAAAGCCTTGACCATTGTGAAGACCAGTTGGGTAGTTTCTTAAAAATGAAGACTAGAATGGTATTTAAACTCATTCTCTTCTGCACTGCTGTTACATGAAGGCTGCAGGTGACAAACACTTTGATTCTCTCTCATCTCCACAGGGTAAGAAAAGGCTTCCTTTGCACTTCTCAGCTCTTTCCTAGATGTTTGAGACTTGGTGGAAAGAGTAGAAACATTCCCAACAGCTGAGTTTGAAAACTTAATAAGAAAAAGATAATAAATGACCATTATTATGTATTCATACCAGGAGATCAGTGTTGCTCTCTCAACCTTTGTCAGAGAAGTTTCTGTATTGTGTGTTTGTGTGTGCACGCGCGCACATGCACATATGTGTTTTACAGTGGATAGCAGTCAATAAGCAGACAAACTTGGTCAAAGTTCTTGGAATAACTCATTGTGGTGTTCTAGGGCATAAATGGGATGTCTACATTAACCTCCGGAAGGCTTGGGTAACAACATTGACAAATGAGTGGGGAAAAATGTAAGAACAGAGAAATACTCTGAAATTCTGTCTTCTGGATATGGCTCGCTCACAGAACTAACGAATTCATGGCAGTGATGGTTGCCTGCCAGACTGTAGGAGATTAAGCTATTCAACATTTCTGCCCTGATGGGGAAGAGGCCAATAAGGCTTGACTCACAATGAAGATCTATTGGCAAGTGATTGTCCTGTGTGGAGGAGAAACATTTTTCTTGGGAACGTGGCCAGTGGCTGTTTATGTACATCAGTGCAGGTCACTACTAATTAGACTCAGTCTGCCATAATGAAAAGAAAAAAATAAAACAAAGAGTAGGTGACGGTGGAAGAAAAATGTACCAAAGGATCAAGGGAGCAGGAAGGGGAATGGCAGGTAGATTTGGTCAAGATATACTGTACATACTTATAAAATTATCAAAGAATAAATAAATTTTTTTTTTGGTTTGGTTTTTTGAGACAGGGTTTCTCTGTGTAGCCCTTGGCTGTCCTGGAACTCACTCTGTAGACCAGACTGGCCTCGAACTCAGAAATCCACCTGCCTCTGCCTCCCAAGTGCTGGGATTAAAGGCATGTGCCACCACCGCCCGGCTAAATAAAATATTTTAAGTGAAAAATACAGTAAATGATGAATAATGAAGAAGGAGGAGGAGAAAAGGAAGGAAGGAAGGAAGAGAAAAACACAAAAAGCTAGAGAGACACAGGACCTTTTTTCCTTTGTGAAAACAGCTTTCCATTATTGGAAAGCTGTAGTGCCGCAGCTATTGCATGTCACAGTGCACATAAGTATCTTAGTGAGATAATAACATCAACGGGACAGGGCCCGCAACCATTAAATTACACATAGATAGGAAGACTGGAGAGAGTGAGAGTGAGAACTAAAGCCAGAAATCAAAGCCCTGAACAACTAAAGGTCACTCCAGGCACTATGTCAGCTCACAGCTCACGAGTCCTTTAAAATTCAATGTGTGTTCATCCACAGGTTTAAAAACAAAACAGTACGTACTTCTTTCTTCTTTCATGTTATCAGCGTCTTTCATGTTTCCAACTTACATTTTGAGGATATCGCTCTTTAGTCATGCATTTACCTGTGAGTCTTCTTTATTTGGAAATGGAGTCAACCTTTAGTTTCCTCTTTTGCCACCAAGCATCTTTTGCAACTTCCTCTTTAAAAATTAGAGCCACACGAGGAATGACTTAACAATCCCTTATAACTGACAGGCCCATCACTTCTCTGTTATACCCTGACTTCTCTCTCCAAGGTTGTTTGGGTTGTCACCCTCAAAACGAAGGATGTGATTGTTCTGTGGAACTCCACGGGGTGGAATGAAGATTAATAGAGGGAAGCAAGAGGAAGAAAAATTGTAACAGCATGTGGAGGCCCTTTGTAATAACTCGAGCTACGTGACAATCCCTGGAACTGTCCAGGTAGGAGCTGGCCATTTGTCAATGCTACTGGAAAAGGGTGCTGTACTGCAGTGTCAAAGCAGAGGACAGTCTTCCAGGTCCCTCTCAGCTCTGAGTCCATCATTCAAAGAGGAGAGTTTTCTCAATGTCTTTTTTTTTTTTTCATTTCCAAAAGCTAAGCAAAAGGACTGAAAATAAAATAAAAATAAAACACCAAAACCTCTTGGGCATGGCTCCTAAGTGATTCCCGTACCTAGCCCTTCATGCACATTGAAGTACCAGACACCAATGCTTCCACTGTTCGGTGAAGTGATGGGTCCTAGAGGTGTCTTTAAGCCACACATTTATTTTCTACATTAAAAACGTTTAAGACAAATTGGCATGAAAACAATAAAGGACCACATTGGCATTAAATGAAATGGAAGAGACTCTTACATTATTGTGATTTCTCAGCTGGCTTTTCCCATCCATCATCACATCAAATTGAAACTCCATTTCTTATGAATCTCTACAATCCAGTTGACATTTGACACTTGTGGAGTTAAAGGATTTTCTAGACTTTGAGTGGATCCCTCCATCCCCCTTTTTTTTAGCTTCTAGAAGTCATATATTTTTCTTTCTCTTTGGAAATTTTCTGCTATGCTCACTGTCTTAACAGAAACCCTGTTGTAGACAGCTTTATTATTATTATTATTATTATTATTATTATTATTATTATTATGTGTTGGTTAAATTCTCAACCTGATATCTAATATACAATACCAAGGAGACAGTGGAAATTCTTCCCAGGCAGTGTAAACAAAGTAAGACTGAAACATTTTGAGATTGGCTACCTCTCTCTTCTCCCTAGAAGCATTCTTTCTGTGCTGACCTAAGATAGATGTGAATGTTTCAAAGGTGGAAATTATGTGCCCCTGCAAAGATTTAGCGCA